>JAOWBN010191178.1:0-15734 GCA_028565015.1 Pinguicula moranensis | reverse complement strand
GGAGGTCGGCGCCCGGCGCGGCCAATGGTTGAATTCAATAATTGTTTACACACATGTGGGCTAGTGGACCTCAAGGCTAGCTGTGAAAGGTTGTCTTGGTGCAATGGACAGGCAGGTAGGAGTCGAGCATGGGCTAAGCTGGACAGGGTTTTTGTGAACGCAAACTTCCTTGCGTGGAAAGTTAGGAGTTTCTACAGCTTGATGCATAGGAAGTCCTCTGACCATAAACATGTGTTGCTGCAGTTTGAGGAGCCAGCTCTGACTTACGGAATGAAACACTTTAAGTATTTGAATATGTGGTCCAGACATCAAGAGTTTATGCCCTGGTTGCTGGGGTATGGCAAAGCTGTGGTGGGCTAGCAGGAATCAGCTCTTTGGGATGTAGATTAAAGCAGATGAGAAATGTTTTCAGAGTATGGAACAGGGAGGTTTTTGGAAGGGTAGATCTTCAAATGAAAGTACTTGAGGCCCAGTTGGAAGAGCTGGAGTTGTCCATGTTAGAAGCTAACGCTGAGAGTCTGGAGTTGGAGTATGTTGGCAAGAAAGCTGAGATGCAGGAGCTGGAGTGTAGGGAATTCTGTCGGCCGGAACAACTGTCTAAGAAAGAATGGTTGTTGCACGGGGACAGGAATACTCAAATCTTTCATGCCTCGATGAGAGTGAAACAGAATAAGCAAGGCCCTCATAAGATTACATTGGCTGATGGGTCTGTTATTGCGGGGGGCAAGGAGGTCCATGAGGCTGCCACTGTCTTTTTCAGAGACTTAATGACCTCAGCTGGCCCAGTGACGCCTTGCAGTGCAGAGGAGCTCTCTGCCTTATTTGTCAACAAAATCTCACACCTGGACAATGCCCGCTTCAGGGCAGTGCCTGCGATATCAGAAGTTAGACAAGCTCTCTGGTCTATCCCGAAGAATAGTGCCCCTGGCCCTGATGGCTTTGGGGCTGATTTCTTCAAGTAAACTTGGGAGATCACAGGTATGGATCTGGTGGCATCAGTGAGAGAGGTTTTTGCAGGTAAGTGCCTCCCGAGGATGTTTACCTCAAGCTTCATCAGCCTCATCCCCAAGGTGGGTGTGCCTTCGTCCTTTGGGGACTTCAGGCCAATTAGCCTCTGCACGGTGGTGCAGAAGGTTGTGTCCAAGGTAGTAGCAGCAAGATTGAAGGTGCATATGACTCATCTAGTTTCGGAGGAACATGGAGCATTCATTCAAGACAGGACTATCTTTGAGAACATCATCCTGGCGCAGGAATTTGTCCACCTTATCCACAGGAAACAGCAAGGGGGAAACTTGATCATGAAGCTAGACATGGCCAAGGCCTATGATAAGGTCAACTGGGGGGTCCTCGAAGCAGTTCTGACTGGGAAGGGATTTGACACAGAATCTGTGGCCCTGGTTATGAGATGTGTCAAGGGTTTCTTCTTCTCTGTCCAAATGAATGGGGTGGCGGTTGGTTTTTTTGAGGCGGTCCAAGGGCTTAGACAGGGTGATCCTCTAGCCCCTTACCTCTTTGTTCTAGTTCAGGATTGCCTCTCCTGCCTGTTACACAAGGAGCAGGAGGCAGGCAATTTGGGGCACTACTATCACCCATTAGGAGCTGCAGTCTTCACGCACCTCATGTATGCGGATGACTTGCTTATCTTCTCGAGGGGTGATGTTAGGACAGTGAGGAATGTGGCAGCCGTGCTGGGAAAATATTGTGGTTGGTCAGGGCAGGAGCTTTGCAAGGGCAAGTCTGCCATGTACTTCTCTTCTCAGATATCAGCAGCCAGGAAAAGGAGAATCCTGCAACTGTCAGGAGTGAGAGAGGGTAGCTTCCCCATGACATATCTGGGAGCCCCAATCTGTCCAGGCAGATTAACCAGGGAGATGTTTGATCCCTTTTGGATAAGCTGAGGAGAAAAGTTGCTGGGTGGAAGGGCCGGCTTCTGTCTCAAGGGGGCAGGCTTACCTTGATAAATCACGTGATGACAAGCATTCCTATGCACATTATGGCTGTGCTCAAGATGCCTAAATACATTCTGAATGAAATCAGACGCATTCTGGCGCAGTTTTTCTGGGGAGAATGGGATGGCAAACCAAAAGCTCACTGGAGGAGCTGGGCTAAGATCTGTAAACCAGTCCAGGAGGGTGGTCTGGGAGTGAAAGATGTTGAGGATCTGCAGAAATCCTTAGGCATGAAAGTCTGTTTCAAGTTGCTGACTGAGGACAGACCTTGGACTAGGTTTATTCGTGCTAAACTCTTCAGGAAGCATCATATGTTTGAAAGGAAAGTTGGGGCAGGGGATAGCAGGTTCTGGAGATACGCTGCAGCCATGCGAATTGAAGTGCTGGAAAACATCAAAGTGGTTCTGAGGGGGGAACTCGTCCTTCTGGTTTGAGAAGTGGATGGAATCAGGCATCTTGGCCTGTAGAGCTCAGCACATCCAAGACAAAGCAGCCTTTGTGGCAGACTTTGCAGAGGGTGGACAGTGGAAGGCTCCAGCTCTGTTGGCAGCCGTAGGTTCTGACCTGCTTGATGAGATTCTAGAGATCCCCCCTCCTAGGGTCAATAGAGGGCAGGATCTGCTGATTTGGAAGCCTACGGTGGATGGTAGATTCTCTTTGAAATCAGCATGGGAAGCTGTTCGAGTAAAGTATGCGCACCTTCAAGTATGGAAGCTCATCTGGAACAAGGCACTACCTCCTAAGGTCTCCATCTGCTCCTGGCGGGCATGGCATCAGTGCCTCCCCACAGATGATGCCTTGATCAAAAGGGGAGTTTACCTAGCCTCCAGCTGCCATTGTTGCTCGGACAGGCAGCGGGAGACTTTGGACCATATTTTGTCCAGCAGCCCTTTTGCAGACCAGCTATGGAAAAGAGCAGCTCAACTGCTGAACTGTCACATGTCTCGGCCAAGCTCCTGGAAGGCTAGGTTGGGGCAATGGTTTATTCTAACAGAGCGTGCTTCTCTCCAAGGTTTTGTTTCAGAAATTATTCATTCCTTACTAACATGGTCGTTATGGAAGTGCAGGTGCCTGTCACGGTATGAGGGGTTATCCATGTCAAGCGAGGCTATCTGGAGGGAGGTAAAATACTCCATTGTTCTTTTTTCCTCATCTGCTAATAGAAAATTCTCTGCGCAGGTAAATGATGCTCTGCTGATGCAGCGCCTTAACCTGAAGCCTGGCAGAAACCTCCCCTGGGGTGGCTGAAACTAAACACGGACGGAAGCAGTCTTGGAAATCCTGGCCCCTCTGGGGGAGGCGGCATCCTTAGAGACGATCATGGTGACTGCAAGGCTGCCTATTCCATCCACCTGGGAACAAGGATTAATAATGAGGCCGAGCTTAGAGCGGCTACTGCAGGTCTTAAGATTTGTCAGCAGCAAGGCTGGCGGGATATTGTGCTTGAAACAGATTCCATTTTGCTCTTCAATTGGATACATAAGGGTAGTTGTGGGGTCTGGTAGCTTCTGGAAGCATGGGAAGAGTTTCTGGACGCGAGGCAGGGCTTACGGCTACATGTTAAGCATCAGTTTCGTGAAGGGAATGGAGCTGCGGACTCAATGGCTAAGATGGGAGCCAATGGCTGCACAAGTACCTGCTGGTTGTTTAACGAGCTACCCCGGGAGGTCAGGGGATTCGTTCGCACGAAGAAAGGAGGACTCCCTTACATCAGGCTTTGCTGATTAAAGATCATGTTCAGTCCTTAGGGCTAGAGGCCTTTCTGACTTGTAGGTTTTGTCTAGCTATCCTAACAAAAATGTGTTAGGCAGTATTATGAAGTTGTATTAGCCTGGTTTGGCGGAGTTGCCTTTTATTAATGCAATCAAGTTTATTTAAAAAAAAAAAAACAATGAGATTCAGGCAAAAATCTTTCTTTAATAATGTTCAAACCTTTGCAAATGCATGGAAGCAAGCTTGCTCCACTCCGAAGTCAGCTTTGTTGGTTCCTAAGGGGCGCAGTTATCTCGTCAATGCTACAAGATTCAGAGGACTATATATATAATATCTAAAACTCTTGCAGATATGAAGAGAATCTATGAATAAGTTTTCTGCTAACCTGCACGGATCATTCAACACAAGAACAATGACAGATTTCGTCTGTGATTGATCCATGTTTGCAGATTGACGGAACTATTGTGGCACCAGATGATCCAAAGAACTGGGATCCTAAGAACCTGCGAATCTGGCTTGTTTTTTACAATCTGACAGTGGCTCTTTTCCAAGGATATGGTGTTATAGATGGCTCAGGAAGTAAATGGCGGCCAGCTTCTTGCAAAAAGAACAAGACCAATGTCAATCTCGAGATATTTATCCTGTCTTAGTTCAAACAAGAAATTGCAATGTCTCAATAACCATGACTTCTTTTCGTTTCTTTGTCTTCTTGCTGTCTCCTTCAGCCATGCATAGGAGCACCAACGGTGAGATTTCCATAACATGGTACTAGACTTGGTCTTCTTTTCGTTGTGTGGAAGCCTCACTCAGACAGATTGAGACATAAAAAGCTCCGTGCTGTTTTTCTTTATTTTACTATTTCTTCTTTGCAATTTGTACATAAACCTTACACAGGCATTCACAATAGACTCAAGTTCGTCTGTTAAACTAAAAGGGCTCACCATCCAAAACAGCCAGCAGATGAATTTTGTAGTTTCCCGCTGTGAATCTGTCCGGATGAACGATGTAAAAGTGTCATGCCCCGAGGACAATCCCAACACACAGATGGAATCCATATAACAGAATCAACTAATGTTGTTCTGCAGAACTGCAGAATTGGGACAGGTTCTCACATTCTCTTGATCCCTTTGTTGCCTAAGGCTCATAAGATGTAATCATAACAGTGAAAAAAGTCATTTTCTGCCTTCTTCTTCAGGTGACGACTGCATCTCCATTGTCAGCGGTAGCTCGAGTATCAGGATGAAGAATATATACTGTGGGCCTGGCTATGGAATTAGGTAAAACTACAACATAATTCTATCTTTAACTTAACATCTCTGTTTAGACAATCTCTGTAATGAAGCTGAAGCTCGCGCTTTCAACCAAGTGACAGAATGCATGACATTTAAAGTTAAGTTCC
This sequence comes from Pinguicula moranensis, assembly GCA_028565015.1. Lineage (NCBI taxonomy): Eukaryota > Viridiplantae > Streptophyta > Magnoliopsida > Lamiales > Lentibulariaceae > Pinguicula > Pinguicula moranensis. The sequence goes on along the minus strand of JAOWBN010191178.1, from coordinate 10,673 downwards.
TAAAGTACTCATCTTATCATTCCTTTCCACACACTTGGGAAGGGCAACTCGAGCGGCATCGTTAAGAAGGTTGGTTTAGACACTGCTATCATCCGAAGCACAACAAATGGCCTGAGGATAAACACTTGACAGGCAACTTTTCTTCTCTTACCTAAAACTAGGCTACTGTTCTTAGCAAAACTTAATCTGACAGAAAAATTGAACAAGTCATTGGGTTTAATCCGCTATCAAAACGTGGCCATGTATAATGTCTCTAACCCCATCATCATAGACCAATTCTACTGTGATTCACCAACGTCATGCCAAAATCAGGTTATAACCATGTGAAAAAAAGGCATGCAGATTTATGTTTCTTGCAAATCAAATGTTTTTTAAGGCTGTGTTTTCTCACATGAATAAATCAGACTTCAGCAGTAGAAATAAACAAAATCATGTTCCAAGGCATAACTGATACTTCCAGAACCAAAGAGGCAATTAGATTTGCATGCAGCGACACGGTGCCCAGCACAGGCATATTTCGCAAGAATATCAACTTACAGTGGAAAAACGGGTCTGTGGACACTTCCTGCAACTCTGCTTCGGGCGCCGAAACTGGATCTGTTCAGCCCTCAATAGAATGTTTGTCCTTGATAGAAAAAGATAAGACTGACATACAGGAAAGAGAGGACTGCATTACCCAAACTGACGGCCAGTATGCCATTAATAGAAGGACAATGAGTGAACCTTCTGATGACTTCAGAAACACGGGGGCAGTAGAGCGTGAAACATGGTAACCATTTTTTTGGTTTTCTTATTTATGACTTTTTTCTGTACAAACGATTGGAATAGAAGTATACCAACCAGACAAATCACATAGAATCAACAGTGATGCTGTTTTGCTGCATTGGAAGAAGCTGCTATAGTTAGGTATGCCTTCTTTCTCAAAGATGAAAGGTACACGTCCCCTTTTAGAAGCCTTACAGAAAGTTACCAAAATCTACAATTTGTTCTGTTTGCCATACAACTAGAAACAACAGAATATCTCCATCACATGAGCGAGAAGTCCAGTATTTACATGTCTGTGGAAGATGTTGAGGAATTCAAATGAAAACAAACACTTATGGGACCTTCAGAAACAGAACATCCATCTCAACTTCGGGGACCTCCATGGCGAGTAAGGAGAACAGCTCGATAAAGTGCCCCGATATGCAGGAAGCATATGAAAACGATAATCAGATCATCAATGAGACCAAAAATACCTAGCAGCCCTGTGCAATGCAAATTTCCAAAGCTTTAAACTAAAAGATATAAATATTTGAGTAAGTGAGAAATGATGGCACAGTGGTACCTTCAGGGATGATATCTACAGGGCTGAGAACATATATTGCACTAACGATCATCTGCATATTGTGAAAATATAAAATAAAAAAAAATCATGCAAGACAAATTGGAGGCAAATCACCAGAAATATGAGAGAAAAGTGAATAACAGCAAGAGCAGACCTCAAATAGATAACCACTTGGGCATGTACAGCTAGTACATGTAATTTTTAGTAAACCACATAACACATGTCCGCACATACAGCCCTCAAAATAAAAGTTCAATATAAAAATTGGAACTAGCAAAAGCAATGGGAACAGTATGGGTCGTTATATAGTTTCGTGTATGCAAGGGAGTAGCAACTTAACTGCCAAATAAACACGTGCACGGATAACAAGTGGAAGTGATCTTTGAGGATCCATGATATCCTTCAATAATCTCTTCAGCAGAAAGGGAAGGTCTTGCATTCTCTGCGACAAATGAGGATCTGTCTCATAAGTTTTTAAGGATTGAATTATTCATAAGGGGCCTAATAGGTATTGCATACTAAGCTTCTAATTCTTCATTTTTAATCAGAATATTCAGAAACATAACAACTTGAAGCAAGTTACGGATGAAATAATCGCTGCTAGTAGAGAAAGCTAAACTCTATGTAATAAACCCAAGGATCACATAAGAGGATCTTATTAGACTATGACCTGCAAGAGACCATTTGAATGCTCTCCATATAGACGGTTATATCTTTCAAGCCTCTGCAATATCTCAGCGACTTCAGCATTTTGTGTCGATGAGCCTTCACCAGGAACCAACATGGTGATCACACGTCTGCATAGTGGACATTTACATGGCTGAAGAGCAGCAGCATGCTCCCAGAGTTGGCATATACAACTACCTAAAACAAACAGCATACGGAGCCGAGCAGGTCGACCAGAGGTATACAAAATATATCAGAGAAAATCCATAAATTTCACATTTCAGGACTCCATTTCAAACCAACTCATAATGATCTTATCATCCTGTGTCTAAAATCAACATCTAGGAAGCTTCCAATTACCAACACTGAAAAAATCGAACGAGAAAATGAAATGAATTTCAAGTCATGCATTATCTGCACATAAATAGGTGCAATAATCAGCAAAATAAAAAGTCTTAAATAATTTGAAAACTGCATTTCAAACACGATAGCCAAATACCAAAAATAACCTATGGTTTTAAACAATTCAAGAACTCTGGTCTATTCTTTTCGATTTCACGAGTTAAATTGCCAATTCCGACATAAAAGACCCCATTAAGTTCCAGTATTTCCAATATTCTACAAATAAAGCCATCATGAACAATCTGTCCGTCCCCTGAGTTCACTTTCCAATTAAAAGATACTGGCATTCCCGAAACAGCAAATTTCAGAAAAAAAGGCACACCACAGAACCAATGACTGCAGTTGGCTTGACAAGGAATATGAAAGTGGGCATGGCATATTGAACAGATGTCGTTCTCCGGTGGCCCGTCCATTGTCTCTCTCTCTTCAAGGTTCAAATCGCTGATCTCCCCCTATGCTCTCCTTCTCGACCTCTAGAGCCAAATTTGCTACTATCTTTTTAACCAGAATCGGCCATTTGTTTTCATCTTGGGTATGGGCTATCAATGCGATTAGAGGGAATTGGGGGACTAATTTTGTGAATTTGAGGGGTTGTTCTGAAAATTATATTTCAAATTTTGACACCATAAATGATTGATTCTCATTTTACTTCCTTACAATTCTCGAAATATAAATTTCACCCTGATTTGGTAAAAGAATTGCTGATAAATAGTTTTTTTTTTTACTTATGGTAATAGACTAATAGTGTTATAAACAAAACATAGGCAACAATTAAGTAAATAATAACATTACTTACCTTAAAAAAGTACATAAAACACTTTTCTTTGAGATATATGTGAGAAGCATAATAATTTACTAGAAGGTCCCTCCTTGAGACTAGAGTATATAATTTGAGGTGAAACTTGCAATTTGTTTAAATGAGTACACACATTTCTAGGGGTGTACAGCGGAAGCGAAATTAGCGAAAAATTTCTATAATTTTCGTTGAAAGCGAAAACGGTGAACAAAATGCATTCAGCTATATTAGAGGTAAAAATAGTGGTGTTCCACTAATTCCACTATTATCATTATTATTTAACTTTTAAAAAATAAAAATATAAATTGACTAATTGAGGCAGACCCGATCGGCGATCGCTATGAAGTATTATTCAATCTTTTTTTATATGACAGTATTATTCAATATAAAATTGAAGAGAATTGAGATTTGAGGGTGTCGCTTTCGAACGGCTGTTGCGCTGCTCCGCTCAGTTTCAACTTGAAAGTTTCAATTTCAGTCTTCCTTCCTTCTTACCTCTAAAATCTATTAAGCAACGACGACAGTCGAACTTCGAAGTTCATACTTCATATCCTTTCCACGGACACGGACAGTCGGATACTTCAGATTAAGCTACGATTCAAACTACTAAAGTTTTTGCTGAACTTTTTGCCCTTAATTAATTAAATCCTTGCACACACTATAGAATATTAATAAATTGTTCTGCTATTTTTGTGAAGTAAAAGGTTAGTGTTTAAGCAACGACAGTCAAACTCCTAAGACTTGACAACTTTGTTCTATGTGTCAAAAAAATAAATCAACCATAGGATGTTAATCATTTATTTATTAGTGGAATCCGCTATCGCTACCGCTATCTTAGCGAAAGTAGCGGAAGCGGAATAGCGATTAACGGAAGTTGAGGGAATTTTCAAATCCGTTAACTTAACGGAAGCGGAAGCGGTGAGGGGTTTACCGCTATCGCTACGACCGTTGGACACCCCTAGAGGGCGTTTGCAAGTTCTTGTGTTATGTAAAATAAAAAATTTAAAAGGTATTTTAAAAAAATAAATTTTTATAAATAAATTAAAAAATATTTGCAAAATATGTTTTACTACATCCGAAGTCATAAATAAAGTGTTTGTCAATTATTATTTCAAAAGCTATTTTTATTAACTTATAATTGGAAAATGATAAAAATATCCTTAAATTAAGGATATTTTGAGAATATTGAATTGTTTATGATGGTAAGAATGTCTAAATTTAAGTTTTTAATTAATTATAAAATTAGTATCGCCAAAAGTACCCTAAAAGTTAAAAATCAAAAGATACTTCTGATTTTTGTTTTATTTTTTACTTTTCACCACCAAAAGTCGAAAGCTAAACGTCAAAATGACACACTTTAAATGAGTTTTTCCACCATCCAAAGTCAAAAATTGATTTTTTTGGAACTTGCAAACACCTCGTAGATACTTGAATCAATATATATTTTGTTTATACTTATCTGAATAAAGAAAATCATGCCAGATCATAATACGTTACTAGATTTTTGAAAAAGTAATTTCGATGCGACCAGCAACCTATTATTATTACCAAATTTCCATTGAATTTGCTAAAATTGAATTTTAGTAGAGGAAAATCAAATAAGCAAAAAGTGGAAAGTTAGATGGTGAAATGCAATTTCCATACATTTTGAGGATCTAATTGGAATTTTTCATTTCCCCAATCGTAACGGTTAAAGGAAATTTTCATTCTACACATCAGCTCAGCATCCTCAGAGATTACATTCACACAAAAGAAGGCAAAAGAAAAAAAGGTTGGATTGTTGGAAAAGCCATAATGATTACAGTAATCCACGAAACATCAGCAGCATTCAATTCCAATTTAATCTCGACGCTATATACCCGCAATTCTCGCACATCTTTTGCTCCATTTTGCATTGGCCAAGCACCACGCGAATTCCTCAATCAGCGGCGCCGTTTACAGATCAAGGCATCGAGTTTGGCCTTCCCTCTTCTGCCCTTCCCTATAGAGCAGGTGACGTTGTTTTCCGATGGGCTTTCTCAGTGTTCATTCTCTTTTTGTGGATCTGGTTTTCGAGTATGAAAAGTTTTTATTTTGAGGACAAGAACAAGGAAATTTTGTTGGTTTTCCTTCTCTGTTTGGATTGACTTAAATGATGGCATGCATAAATTGTATCCCACGTAGAGACATATGAGCGTGCATTAGAATTCACAAGTGTCTGAAAATCTGTGAATGTGCACATGGGATTTGGTCCTTGTTGGGATCCGTCAGAAGTTTGTTTCCATCGAGTTATTGAACCATGTACTTTAGGGTAAATGAGGAAGCAGAATCAAGAGATTGAGATGTTTTTCCTGTTTGACCAGAGATGATTTTGAGGCAATATCTGCTATATTTTAAACTAGTAAACCAAGAAAGGTTCGCAAGAGTGTACGTGTGCATTCCATGCTTTTCAAGGTGTGTTCACCAACTACAGTACCAATACTCCTCTTCAAAGTCACCGAACTTACTTCTAGATAAGAAAATGGTAACAGGAGGAGAGAAAAGGAAAAAGAACTGCTGCTTTGAATCTTGCTCTATGTTTGCAACTGATAATTTATGTTCCGTTGCTACATGTACACAAACCTAAATCATCTTTTGGTATATATGTTTGTGGCTACACATTTATTTATTTATTTTTGTCCTTTTCAGGTGCTTGTTCCATCTGAGGCTAAAACTATTCATCTATATGAAACAAGATACATATCTCTACTAGAGGAGGTAAACAAGCTATCGTTGGCGTGATATCTTCAATGAGCAATATAAAGCTTTGCTTAGCCTGATTTTCTTCTGGATATTACCGTAAATGGCCAAAAAAACTTGCGTCCTTTTCCTAACTATCTTATATAAAAATCTCCACATATATGAATGGCCTAAATAAATCCCTCAATTTTACGTGCTTTGAGAGTTGGTTGGTCATTTCGTACACTGAGTTCTCTATGTGCGAAATCACCAACCAGTGCCGTAGTCCTTCATGACATTTATGGAAATGCAATGTAAGCATTTTTTTATGGTTGAGGAACTTGAGAATGTAGTAAATGAAGGCCAGGCCTTTATGACTCAAAACTCGCGCGTTTAGTGAGATCAATACATTTCTAGTCCTAATCTCTTTAGTGTGTAACGAACGAATATTTATCCTGCTTACTTTACTTGATGCAGTCTTTATATCGGAAAAGCAAGTTGTTTGTGCACGTTGTGTTAGATCCAATTGGTATTGGTGGTGCATCTGCAGATGCATCTTTTACTACTAGATATGGTTGCTTGGTAATGATAGAAAAAGTGAGTGTATGCACTTTGACGTCTTCCTCTGCATCATTATAAGGATTCAACATACATTTTCTTGTGTGCTTTGCAGGTTGAACAACTAGAAGTTGGTGCGTTTGTCTCTATAAGAGGAGTAGGCCGAGTTAAAACCCTGCACTTGAAACAAGTAAGTCATTATCAATTCTCAGCCATTAATATAGCTACATTGTTTGTTTGTTTGTTTGTAAAATTTTTCTATGATCATCGTGCATGAGTTAATTTCCCAGATATGGTACAATTTGTCCGAAGATGTATTATACAGTGTCCCTCAGAATTTGACTGTAATTTGGAAAATACTCCATTTTGACATTGAAAGTGAAAGTGAATATTTTCTTCAATAAGTAATGCATCTGCGTCTTGCTCCAACAACGGCAGGCTCTGTGACTGGTATTGGTACTATTTGCTGTATGGAGTGTATTTTTGGCGGATCTGATGGACTCCCTTTAAGCCTTTGCTATTGTTGAGCTACATGAGGATCTATTGACTTCTAGGTCGGCTAAGAAATATGGAGATCAAGATAGTTGCGGAGTAGGAAGAAATTTTATGCCTTCCTCTTTATTTACTTTCTATTCTGTTTCATCCTTTTTAGCATACGAAATCTATTATAAGGAAATGAAAGCATAATTTACTCAACTTTTGAATTTATATGGTAGAAATTGGTCAAGTTGCTTATTGGAGCATTATTGTGCCTACTTGCAACAATGGTCTGTTGAAAGTTCACAAATTCTAGGGAAGTCAGCCCTATTATTGGTAGGAGACTTAGTTGTCCTCTGTTATTGCTACTGTATCTGGTAAGACATGAGATCTGTGAATGTGCAGACTCATATGCAAGACCTAATTCTGCAAGAATCGAGTTTGTGGGGCTTCTGCTCTCTTTTGGGATGGTCAAATTAGGACATATTTTTCTTCCATGTTTGCTATAGATATCATTTTTTAATATTTTTTTAATTATAACTTTTCTAATTTAAAGAATGTTGAGTTGTCCCATTGCTTTTGTAGCTTTAAAGAATTTTACCATGGTTCGGTCAAGGATAAGATATGAGTTAATTGCTGATGAACGTACAAGACGTGAGACATTCAAAAAGAGGAAGAGAGGTTTATTCAAAAAACTAAATGAACTGAAAGTGCTGTGTAACATTGATGTTTGTGGCATTGTCATGAGTGCGAATGGGACACAGACAGAAGTTTGGCCTTCTCCACCTGATGCATCGCGAGTGATTCAAAGGTTCAATGATTTACCTTCTTCTTCAAAAACAGTCAACATGGTAGATCAGATTCGATATCTCAGGCTGAACGCGTCTAGGATGTCCACAAATGTGGAAAAGGAAAGTAGGAAAGTTCAATCTCTAGAGAAGGAATTACTCTTAGCTGAATGCCTGACCAAAGAAGAGGTGAACATGGGCAATTCAGGTGAATTGGATGAGATGATCCGTCTATTGGAGAGGAAGATTGGAATGATTGATCATAGGATTGCTGAAATTGGACCTTCCTCTTCTAGCATGGGTGCAACTGCAAAAGGGAGGAACATTGAAAATTATCATGGAAAAGGAAAACGACCCCTTTGAAGGTTTCTTTAGAAGCATATCTAAATTTAAGATTTTGTTGGATATTTTTGCTACACCGACATAATTTACCATTGTTTGTTATTGTGTGGAAATATTATACACTATGAGAGATGAATTTTCTTATGAAGTCATATACTGTCTTCTTCGGTATATGACATGCTTTTAACTTTCAAACTGATGAATTTATAAGACTGTAGGAAGTCCAAGCTTCTAGTCTGTTTTCATGAAAACTGTAGTAGTATCATTAGATTATTATTGCTAATGATAAAAAAATCCTGAAAAATTGTTTGGTAAATAATTATGAAATATTCATATCGTCATTTTTCTATATTAAACACTTAGCAAAAACAGTATCTTCTATAGGTTATCTATATGGCCTCTAACCAAGAAAAAATTAGGGAGATGAATCCTAGAGTGCAGCTATATTTGGTGATTATATAACATTTTTTAGGATCATCATTGTCCAACTACATGGATTGTTTTTTGTCGTTTTAATTTGAATCATATCAAGATAAAAACACACACATACATATATATACTGTATGTTGTGTACTTGGCATTTGTTTAAATTTCCCAACAAAATAATTTCGGAAACCCCAAAGTATTAAAAGTTCTCTTGGGATGACTTGAATGATGTAAAGCATTCATTCCGTAAAAGTTATCATGTTAGGCTTTCATGGATATTGGACCGTCAATTTTTTTTAATTCTCATGTTGTTGATGATGATCCCTAGAGTGATCGAGCCTTAAAAGGTTGTTCCCTTATTTGAGACTGCAACTAAGGTTTTTATTGAACATAATATCATATCCACATCATGCAATCTGTTGCTGTTCAAATTTCATTACAACCCATTCTGTTGGAGTAATTAGGCTTTGGCAGTTTGCGAAACAGCAGAATCTGCGATGATGACTTGTGTTGCGAGTGTTGAAACATCAGAAGACTATATGTTCCATTCCTTGAGCTTTTAGATGAATAAAATATGCATGTCGGTGAGTTCTGATATCTGAAGGTCTGAGATATAGTGAGCAGGAACATAGGAAATAACTTGGGTTGAAGTGGATTTTGAAATTATTTTTCTTGAATAAGACTTGGACAAAGTCAAAAGCTATTCAAAAGGAGGGATAAATCCCATCAAAGTTGGAAAAATGTTTTTCCTCTATCAATGCAGAAAGACCTTCTGTTAGCTGCTTGCTCCCTGTTACTTGCTAGGGCAGACTCCTGACCTGTGCAGTTCTTAGGCCTGGAGTATTATGAATAAAGACGATGATGGAAATTTTGTCGTATGACATTTTTATTGTGAAAACGGAACAACACACAGATTGTGGAGGATCTATAATGCACTTTATTGTTAGTTAATTAATGATGCAGTCATAGGTAATTTGAGAGTTTTTTGCTGGTAATTAGGTGGCTATAAGATTCACAGCCACATTTTACCGATTATGAGATTTAGAGATATTTGAGTATTGCTGTCATACTAGGAGAGTAGCTTTAGAGAAAGGGGGTTTAACTTTTAGAGTAGCATTAAATCACCTTTCATTACTCACTTAAGGTTATATGAATTATTATTCCTTTTGTTCAAACGGCATGTCATGAAGCGCTAGCTAGAAACTTTAATAACAAATTCCCAATCTTTTAGAAAATATATTTATTACTCTGCTTAAAGGCGGGATTTACTGGGTATATTTAGTTTATTTGGTTTGGTTTATTTATTAATTGTGGTTTCGGAACCATGGAAGATCCTTTATTTGAATCTTATTGCCGCGTTCTTACATATAAAAGGACTTCTTTTACATACATGGCATGACATTAATGATACAACAGGCAAACGAGGAGCATATTAGAAAATACTGAATAGACAGCTCTCTTGTAGCTTGAGGTTTTAGATAAAAACAACTGTTCAATGGTGCTGATTTAGGCTTTTCATTGCTTAAAAATGAAGTTAGTAAATTCCTCTTTTGTTATTTATAAACTGATGTTCTATGCAAACTAAATAGTATTAGTTATAATTGTACCTTTTTTCTAATTTTGGTCGGTGATTTATTTAATGAAAGTTAGACAAATTCAGAAGGTGTGGCATAAAAGTTCTTTTATAGTTGCAGTTGACTTCCTTCAACAATTTTAGATGGAATCTTAGCATTCAGGGTATTGATACATATCTAAAAAAAACTTAGGGCGTCAGATGTTCTAATTTTGTGACTGCATCTATATAATTTGACCTTTTTCCAGTGAAATATCTTTAAACTAGGTGAGGTAATACTCTGTCCAAACTTGTACTGAGTTACCTCTATCTTTTGTTGGACATGAGGTTCTAAAAATTAAGCACCTTGAGCAAAATCTATTCCAACTTATAATTATTACAATGAACATGCAATTTCAGGCAGGGCAACAAGGAAAATGACTGTATGCATTTAATGCAGATGTTGAACACATTGAACAATGGAAAAAGATCTGCCTATGCGACTATATTTTTTGCTTGAAGGGACAGAAAAAGGTATTCTGTTACTGAAACGTAGGAAGTTTCAATTGTTGCATTGTGAATTAAAGGTTGTTTACCTTGGCCAGTCATAAGTTGATGACAATCGTCTTCTTGGTTGCACTG
>JAOWBN010191167.1:0-15736 GCA_028565015.1 Pinguicula moranensis | reverse complement strand
TTCTTCACCTCATATTATTCGCTTTGTCATTCATCATTCTTATTGACCAGTTGTTGGGAAACTTAATTCTGATTTGGTTTGTGAACCATGTTAACTTGGGGAACATAAACAGTTACCGTTTGAGTCATCGAGTCGAATCACCACTTGTCCTTTAGAAATCATTCATTGTGATGTTTGGTCTACATCTATTTATTCGATTAGTGGTTTTCGATACTATGTTATCTTTGTTGATGATTTTACTCGATTTACTTGGCTATATCTAATTAAAGCTAAATCCGATGTGTTTGAAACATTTGTTACCATTCGTGCCATGGTCGAAAATCAATTCTTTCATAAAATCAAGTCCTTTCAAACCAATGGGGGGTAAATTTTGCTCAAATCAGTTTAAAATATTTCTTAACAAGACAGGTATTCTTCATCGCCTATCTTGTCCTTATACACCCTAGCAAAATGGGATTGCCGAAAGAAAACATCGTCACATTGTCGAAATGGGCCTTACTCTCCTAGCCCAGCCTCAGCTCCCCACTAAATACTGGGTTGAAGCATGCTCCACAGCCATATTCATCATCAATAGAGTTCCCACACCAATACTCAAAAATCTCAGTCCTTATGAGAAGTTATACGGGTCCAAGCCTGACTACTCACAATTCTAGACTTTTGGGTGCTCATGTTATCCTCTCTTGCGTCCCTATAATACTCATAAACTTATATTCAAAAGCTCCAAATGTATTTTCATTGGATATAACTATCAACATTTTGGTTACAAATGTCATGATCCTTTGTCTGGGAAAGTGTATCTGTCTTGTCATGTGATCTTTGATGAAACACTATTCCCAGCTCGAAAGGAACATGCCCCCGCAAGCGAATGGGCGGAGGAACAACCAAGAGCTTGGACTGTAGAAATTGGAACCGGGTGGTCCCGAGGCCTTTGGTAAAAATATCAGCAATCGGTCATGTGTACTGAGATGCCGAATTGTAACATCTTTGTTCATGACCTTCTCCTAAATGAAATGATAGTCAATTTCAATATGCTTGGTTCGGGCATGAAATACTGGGTTGGAGGCTAAGGCAAGTGCTCCAATATTGTCACACCATATGACTGGACAGTCAGTAAGAGGGACTTCAAAAGTCACGAAATAGCATACGCAAATTGGTTCCTTACGTCCCAAGCAGTTTCCTGACTACCAACTTTACTCTGTCACCCGTCACCCTTTTAGAGCTCTTTACCGTGTTCAGATTCCTTGTGAACCTACTACGTACTTACAGGCTGCTTCATCTCCAAAATGGGTCTCTGCTATGCAAGAAGAATTTGATGCCTTGGTTGCAAATAATACATGTCCTCTGTCCTCGACCCACTGAGCAGCATGTGATTCGCTGCAAATGGGTTTATAAAATCAAACAGAAATCTGATAGGTCAATTGATAGATACAATGCACGATTGGTTGCTCGAGGATTTGAGCAGGAATATGGACTTGATTTCTTAGAAACATTTAGCCCAGTAGTCAAAATGACTACGATTCGTTTGCTCCTCGCACTTGCTGTTCATTTTCAGTAGCCTATTCGTCATCTTGATGTGTCTAATGCGTTCCTCAATAGTGATCTCGAAGAAACAGTATTTATGGAGCAACCACCAGGCTTTGTCTCTTCTCAATTTCCTCAGTACGTATGCTCTTTAAGTAAGGCTCTTTATGGACTCAAGCAGGCACCTCAAGCATGATATGTTCGATTATTAGGCACTCTGATTGATCTTGGATTTCAATGTTCCCAGAATGACTCGTTACTCTTTACTCTTCACTCTGGTGGCTTGCATTTGTTTATATTGATATATGTTGATGATATTTTGATTGCTGGATCCTCTTTCATGGCAATATCGAGCCTTCTTGGCAATCTCAAGTCTGTATTTCGTCTTCGTGATATGGGGGATCTCGGCTACTTCCCAGGGCTTGAAGTTGTCCGTGATGATTCAGGGTTGCATATTCGCTAGTCGAAGTATATATCTGATATTCTTGATAAAACAAAGATGACTGGTGCAGATCCCTTACCTTCACCATGCACCTCTGGGTTGTGTCCTTGATATTCACCACCACTTGAACCTCAAGACATCACCCTATATCGACAAACGGTGGGGGCATTACAATACTGTACTTTGTCTCATCCGAATATTGAATTTTCAGTCAATCAGCTATGTTAGCACTTATATAATCCGGGTCAAGCTCACTGGAGTGCTGCAAAATGGGTTTTGAGATATCTAAAGGGAACTCCTAATCTTGGACTTTGGTATACATCTGGGTCCCTCCAACTTCAAGCATTCTGTGATTTCTATTGGGCAGGTGATCCCGTCGATCGTCGATCAACTACTGGATACAACATCTTTCTTGGCTCGTGTCTTATCTCCTGGTCTGCCAAGAAACAAAGTGTGGTATCACGTTCCAGTACTGAAGCGGAATACCGTGCTATGGTTCTAACAACTGTAGAATTGTATTGGGTGCGTATGCTATTTTGTGACTTTCAAGTCCCTCTTACTGACTGTCCAGTCATATGGTGTGACAATATTGGAGCACTTGCCTTAGCCTCCAACCCAGTCTTTCATGCTCGGACCAAGCATATTGAGATTGACTACCATTTTATTCGGGAGAAGGTCATGAACAAAGATGTTACAATTCGGCATCTCAGTACACATGACCAGATTGCTGATATGTTTACCAAAGGCCTCGAGACCACCCGGTTCCAGTTTCTACGGTACAAGCTCTTGGTTGTTCCTCCGCCCATTCGCTTACAGGGGCATGTTAGTGATATTAGCAAAGATTCTGATTAGGATTCTTGACCCCACAACAACCGTATTGTAATTAGCCATACAATTAGCCTTGTAATTAGGAAAGAGATTTCTTTCCATTGAGATACGATACATGTAAACGATTATATATACAAGATCATTGAAACCTTTGGTCATTGAAGATCCTGCCACAACTTGCTCTTCTTTCAATTTATTCTTCCTTTCAAAATCTTGCTCTAGAAACACAGGAGGTCGTTTCTTATATTGTCAGAGATAACCGTGACGGCGCTACACTTGCAGTTGTGTGTCGTACATATTTGTGGCATCATGCCTGTCCTAGGCCGTGTGGAGACATTCTCCAAGGCAATTAAGCTTCTTGGTAGAGGTAATTTTCGGTTGTTCCCCTTTTGTCTGGAAGTATTAGGATCTAGAAGATATCTATCTGTATGTAGCGTAGCACAATATAGCTTCTACGTGATACTGAAACTTTTCCTATCACCTAAACAACGACCGAGGGCATGCCTTCGCCTTCCTAAAAGAGCCATTGAACTCTCTGAAGCAAATTGCATCGGTCGTGTATCCAGAGTTAATCCAGCAAGAGCTCTTACTCTGAGATGTTGAAGATGCAGGCGTAGAAATATGTTGTGCAACTTTGTCGGTGAAAATACTGTAGCATAAATATGATAGTACATATACTTTGGAGTTATATACAAAGGGTAAATAAATAAAATTAATAAAACTAAGTAAAACTTATAAATAAAAAAACCCTATTTATTAGATTTTAGTATAAACGTTAAATAAGTAACATTAATAGGAACTAATTAAAACCCTAGAAGATTTGGTGGTGTAGAAGCTTTTTGTTTAGGTTTTTCTGGCTTCGATAACAGGGAAATGATTTTAATATAATGGGTAAATAAGTGAAATTAATTGAACTAAGTAAAATGATCGGAAAAGAAATATGGGTTCGAACGCATATTCTGTAAAATCGTGAGCTGTTGTAAATGTATGACATAATTGTGAAAAGCGATTTATGGGGAGATACTCTAATCTTAGTTTCATTTATCAATATGTTAAAACCGATATTTTTAAATCTTATATCCATGAGTTTTGCCTTGCACATTTTAAGCGTCTCTATAGCATTTTGGAAGCATATACTATACGATCAAAGGCAGGCCCTAAACTAAACTCAACCACAGTCAAGAATGGACCGGCCACAATTAAAATAAAACACAGTTGCTTTTTTACCTCTCTCCCAGATGGGACACGTGTCCCTCATGAACAGTCTCGATCATTCCTTGAATGGATAATCCCTTGGCGCTGTTCTATATAGTTCGACTCCCACTCACCCTAAAACCTAAACGAGTGAGAAGAACATTCTGTTTGTGAGACGCGAATCTGCCATTGGAAATGTCGAATCCGAAGGTTTTCTTCGATATGACGATTGGCGGACAGCCAGCCGGCCGGATCGTTATGGAGCTCTACGCCGACGTCGTCCCGAAGACCGCTGAGAACTTCCGTGCTCTCTGCACCGGTGAGAAAGGCGTTGGAAGATCCGGCAAACCTCTCCACTACAAGGGTTCCGCCTTCCACCGTGTGATCCCCAACTTCATGTGCCAGGGAGGAGATTTCACCGCCGGAAACGGCACAGGAGGCGAATCGATCTACGGATCTAAATTCGCCGACGAGAATTTCGTCAGGAAGCACACCGGCCCCGGAATTCTGTCCATGGCCAACGCTGGACCGGGCACCAACGGTTCTCAGTTCTTCATCTGCACTGCGAAGACGGAGTGGCTGGACGGAAAGCACGTAGTGTTCGGACAGGTCGTTGATGGATTCGACGTCGTGAAAGCGATCGAGAAGGTCGGATCTGGAAACGGGAAAACTTCAAAGCCCGTGGTGGTTGCAGACTCCGGCCAACTCTAGATCTATCCCCTAATGATCTGTTACCTTATAAATCTATCTGTTAGAAGATCTATAATTTTAATTCCCTGTTTTTATGTTCTTCCCCTTTCATGCTTTTGAATCTGAACTTGTGAACTCCTCCTATGAATAAGATCAGATCTTTTGGGTTACTGCCATTTTCGTCTAGCAATTTGTTGAAGGTCTTACAATTCCTTCTCTTTTCTTTATTGGTTGCGTAATAGCTGAGTCACAAGGTTGGAATCTGATACTGAATGGGAGACAAGTAAAGATTGATACTTTGACAAATTTAAAGTTAATTGCGTGGTCGTTTGTCAATATGGGATGTGATTTTGGATTTTGCCCTTTGCTGCCTTCATGATAGGCGTGACTCGTGAGGAGGACAAACAATCTAGTGTAGTGTTGCGTTGCCATTCAGGCGAATGGGAGTGCTATTGATGAAGGATGTATGCAACCACTACCTCAAAAGTCAAAACCCCTCCGATGAATTTTTGCCAAAGTTAGTAGCACGGTAAACCTCTCTTATGCTGGAGTTTGGAGTTTGGAGTTTGTATATATTAGAAGACTCTGCTGTGCTCCTTCACAACATCTCCACAATCAAAAAGCTCAACATTTTCATAATAAAAAAGCTTATCTTCAGAAAGACTCTAACTTCAGCAAAAAAACACGCAGTTAAAAATCAAATTGCACAAACAAAACCAGCATTTCTTCTAAACAACATGACCTAACTGGCTAACTTCCTTCACTAACCCTAACCTACCCACCACCATTCTGCTGCCATAAATTGATAATATCAGTTGCCTGATTGAGCAGAATCACCATCTGCTTCTGAGAAATCCATGCCTTGCTCTCCAGCATTATCTTGAGCTCTTCCCAAGCATCTTTTCTGGGCCAAAAATAATACGGGCTGAGAGGAATTGTGCCATGCCCACCGGGAATAAATTGGTCTATAGCTATCCCAATATTCTTTTCCATCCAAATGAACTTCAGCACCAGCCTCGGCCTCTCCACCGGCTTCACCACAACTCTCAGCTTCTCCTTTGCTTCTGTTCTGCCGTTTGGTTCATCCAAAACGGAGGAAGTAGCGGAGATTCTTCTGGGTCTGTGGTTAGCCCTATTCGTTGAAAGAGATGGGGAATTCAGAGTTGGGATGAATTGATTCTGGAATTTATTCGATGTCAATGGAGGATTTGTTGAAACTGTCTGAATCATGCTCACCGACGGCAGCATTTTGTCCCCTTTTCACTCTGGAACGATGAAATCGATGAGAAGAAAGTGTTTTAATCTAAGAAATGGGCCTCCTTTGTAAAGGACTTGGGCTCTACAAGGAATTCTTCCAATAACTTAACACATCACTTAAGAGAAGCCCATTTGGTTTAGCCCAAACCCGCAAAACCCAAATATATAAATGTACTGCACATATTTATATATTACCTAATGTTAGTGTTACTCTTGAACAAAATGCGATGCGATCATTGGGCAAATGGGCCCGCCACCTACTGGATTTTAAAATAATAACATTAATTCTTAGTTTAAGAAAAATTATCTGAGATCCTCAACCAATCTATATTATAATGCGCCAGTTGTCCACGTCACCTAATGATCAGAAGGTGACGTGGACAATTCTCATTGGTCCAAATTTTAATTTTTTTTTAATTTTTTTTTAATTTTTTTTTTTTGTATGTGCTGGTGTTTGTTTTGACACCTGTGCCCTGAGGGCACGGGCAATTACTAGTATATATTAAATATGCACCTCAAATGAACCAATTTATAAATACATTTAAAAAAACTTGGTATTTAAACCATAAATGTGAAACACAATTTTTAAATACATTTTTTTAAAAAAAATATTCATTATTTTCATTTTCATTGTCTTCATTTTCCAAATCTCTTTCGTCGTGATCCCAATCTTGTATACACAATAACATTTCCACCATATTGTTTGTCAAACATGTTCTTTTATCGTCCACAATTCACTTTACGGTACTAAATGCGAACTCCAAAGGTAACGAAGATGCTAGCCCCTCATTCTTTTTTACTAAAACTTCTTAGAGATAGAAGGTAAGCTCATTACGAATTATTGGTGTTGGCGGTATTTTTTTTTGGGTAAGTGAAATCGAATCCGGCTACCTACTTAGGTATCCGGGCAGAGTATGCCCGACTAATCCAGAGATGTCAGAAGCGTGACATGCGTCCAGCGGGTCTCGAACACCCAACATCTAGGCAAGCCCTGAGGTGTGAGTGTCTACCGCTGGGGCAAGACCCTCCGACGGTGTTGGCGGTGTTGATTGTGTGGTTGAGGATGTTGTTGATGGTGCTGTTATAGCCTCACCAAAATTGGGACCGTTGGGATCAAAATAATCACATACTTCATCGGGTTGAAGCTCTTGCATGGGTGTTCCTCCAATTGAATGATCTAGCTTGTTTTCATACTTTTAAAATATTTCACGCAAAGTTAGTAGAATTTTATTGTATAAATCATGACTTTGACCAACAATTTTAACAAGAATAGTAAGACCTCTCATCAAAACTTTGGATTTTCTTCTAGGATCTAGAATCATTGCATAACAAAATAAAGAAGGAATATTTAACCAATAATCATTAAAATTTTCAATTATGTCATATTCTATAGGAACAAGTTCTTCATTATATGTATTTCCAAATAATCTTGTTTCAATTATACTAATGTGTTTCGAAACATTTGAAGAGGTTGGATAACAAATTTTGGATAGTTAATAAGTGACATCATAAGAATATTTTAAAAAATCAATAAAATTTTGAATTGTTAACCATTCATCATCATTTTTTAGGGACTATGGTGTTCAGAATTATTTTGGCCCGACTAATCCATTCATGTAAGACGACCTCCACATGAATCAATTCAAGCTCGGACCAACGATCCCAAAAGGGGCCCCACGTTTGTATCCAATGAGAATTAAAACCAAAATCTCTTATTAGAATTCAGACCATCCACCACCATACCACCCATTGGGGGTTAACCATTTATCATCTTCTAATGCATTCTTCTTTGTAACTGTTCTAATACAATCACTAAATGGCACTCTATACATTAAAATATCATTTAACATTTTATAAGTAGAATTCCATCTTATGGTTGTTTCAACATTTAATTTCTTAGCCTTTATTTCATGTCTAACATAAATTCTCTTGAAATCCGTCATTCGTTTATTTTAAGCTCTAATCCAAGTGATATTACTCCTAACCTTTTCAATGTGTGCATGTATTTTATCCATTCAACTTTGTACAATAAGAGATTTATAACAGGACAAACACACTTTTGATGTAAAAGTGGAACGTCGTATTGGTTCGAAAGTTCATAACTTTGGTCACTAAATGCAAGGTTATTAGGTGAAACATTATCTAAAGTAATGGAAAGAATACATTTTTGTAAATTAAGTTTTTCGACAATACCTACCACACCATCACAAATATAATCCACGCGATGTGAAGTAATTGATTTAAAACCAATTATTTTCTTATTAATTTTCCAATTATGCCATATGTAACGTGCTACTACAGTCAAATACGATTCTCTAGATGTAGAACAATACCAAATATCACATGTTAAGTTAATGAATAATTGAATGAAGCAAATTGGGATTGCGGTTGAACTAGATGATTATTATAATATTCAACTCATCGCATCTAGTGCTAGCTCTACTCAATCTTTTATAAGCTGGATTATCGACAAAATTGATAGGTAAATCACAACCGCAGGTTAATCTAACTAATGCTTCTCTAATTCTCTAAACTCATAATGCTAATTACTTACCGTACATCATTGTCAAATTGGAGTTTTGTTTGGATGCCGGAAGATGTAGTCCCCTCTTCATGAGATAGCATGTGTTTTCTTAGGATGGATGTCCCTAAGCTTAAATTTGCCTTATACATCTTTGAACACTTCTTGCTTACGGCATGTACTATACTCGAGCTATCCTTATCTAACATGTCTATCAAAACCGTTCCACACTGCGGAGTAGAACTTCCATTGTTTTCTCGATGATGAAGACGTCCTTTGTGATCTACAAAATAATTTGATATTAAAATCAAAGAATTAAAAATATAACTTAAAAATGCTTAAAGAGATGATAAAAATTATTTGGAGCAAAAAATATATTACCTGAAGATCAGCCCCTCCTTGGATCTTGAAGTTGAGAATTTGTTGACAAATAATTAAAGGAGATAATAAAAATTATTTGGAAAAAATAAAGTAAAAGAGAACTTATAATATTGCTGATGCAGGGAATTAGTTTAAGGGAATTAGTTTAATGGCACTTGGACTTGGTGCTGGAGGTGGAGAAGGGCCCTGCTTGATTCTGAAATGGCTGAGCTGGAGATTCTTGAAAATGCCTTGCAATTTGTCTCCCCTCAACCTTTATCTCAAGACAACTATGTCTTCAAGTTAGCTAAGGATGGAGTGTGTACACAGTCAAAGAGGCTCATAGGTGTATATCCTCAAATTCACAGCATCACTTCTCTGATTTACATCTATCACTCACAAAGCTTATTCGGCATAGCTTGCACCCAAAACGCAGTCCCTACCAAAGCAATCATACAGAGAAGAAATATCATTGCTGCATCAATGGAGATAACTTGTCCTTTATGCAGATATGATGATGAGACAGTCACTCATCTATTCTCTTAATGTCCTGTCTCCAATTCGTTATGGCAGGCTATATCTTCCTGGCTGTGTTTACCATCAGCCTCCAGTGAATCCAGTAGTGCCATCATTCCATCCCTGCTTGATTTCTCTGTCAGTGCACCCCCTGGTGTAAATGTGGTTTCTTGGTCCTCCATCTGGATGTCCACTGTGTAGACATTTTGGAAGGAAAGAAACAAATCTCATTTCTCATCTACAACACGCAATTCATCACACTTACTATTTGATATCCAACGAGCATCGTGGTTGTGGGTGCGAGCCAAAAGACATACTACTCTTTTCCCCTATAATCTGACTGATTGGCCGCTTCAGCCACTTGTATGTCTTCACTTTTCTTCTTAATAGGTTTGTAGGTTGGCGGACCTTTCTCTCATTTGCAAGAAAGAGGTAAAATTTTGTGCAAGTCCACCTGATGACCATCCGGACATCCAACCCAAACAGAATTGTCTTGACTTCATCTTAGAAGCTGATCTGTTCATTTGTGCTATATGACTCTTCTGTTACATCAATGTGGTACAAGGTTCAAAAAGAATGGGCACTGTCTGCTCTTGTAAACAACAAACCTCTCTCTTGTTCTGTCAAGAAGGGTGTTGGCAGCGTTTTATCGTCCATTCCTTGAAGTTATGCTCCTTAATCACAATTCTGTCATGTCTTTCGGGGCACGATCAAGGGCATAAATCATCATATGCTAGTGTTCTTGCGAGTTCTTGCAAGCAACTCAGTGTCAGAGTCTGGATGATGCGGGCTTAGCTGTGATTCGAGTTGTAATGCACTATTGCTATGAGGCTAGTCTCATTGACACAAGGCATCTAGAAGTTTCTTGGAATGAAAAGTATATCTCCCGGGCCGGTGGCAGCAATCAATATATTAACTCAGCAGCAGGACCTTGTTCCTGAAAGTGAAGCAACAGACCACACAACTCAGTGATGCAGCTGTTGGGCACCACAAGAATCCAAGCCTGTTGATCATGTCCAGTGGCTTCCTAAGACACAAGTAGTCATTTACAGAGCTAGAAGGATGGGAGATGTGCAACTCATAATTGCTCTTCGTAGATTGAGAGCTTGTGGACTAGTAGGTTAAGGTAGTTGGCTTTGATCCCTTGGTAGTGAACTGTGGTACCATTGCCCTACTGGTTTTACTCTCTGCTCATTACAGGGATAGCTCATCAAGCAGGAAGAAACTATGTACCGTTATTCTTGAAAAAGTGTATCAATAAGTTGATAGTAATGATAACCTGTTTTGATGAAAAATGGATGATAGCGATGAACTGAATGCGGAGATGCCTGTGCATTTATAAGGTTAGGGGAGCCATGTACCTGTTCACCCTTAGCTATATCAGAGAGTTTGTCGGAAAGGCAGGGTACGCAGTTCATGATCAAGTTTCAAATTGCAACTTTCAAAACTACCCGTTCACTTCTCCAGTTATATCTAGGCTGAGTCACTAGCTTTTCTTTCATTCTCCCTTTCATTTTCTATCTCGGCTCTTTTGCCGATTGTATATAGCTTATATGGTATATATATGAAATTTGGCTTTCCCAAAAAAAAAAGAACTTAAAATTAGTGGACAAAATTGTATGCAAGAGAGCTTAAACATAGTTGGCGCCATTTGGGCCTTCTTCTCCAGAGCAAACTTTCCAAGAATCTTCAACTCTAACCTATTAGCCCTGATTTCTAAAGAGAAGATCCCTGATAGCTTTGACATGTTTAGCCCAATTAATCTTCCCTTTGTGACATACAAGGTTGCAACTAAGGTCCAAGTGGGCAAACTCTCAAAGCTCACCAGGAAGATAATTGCTGATAAATAAGGGGGTTTCGTGCAAGGTAGAAGCATTTTCGACCTCATTACCTTGGCCCAAGAACTAAATCAAAGCATAAACAACAAGAGCATCGGGGGAAATATCATGCTTAAATTGTGCATCGCTAAGGCTTATGACAAGGTCAAATGGTCTTTCCTCGGAAAAGGTGCTGTAAGCAGAAGGTTTCAATCAGGTGATAAGACGGATCATGATGATGATGTATGAATGACCGATGGTTTTCTATTAAGATGAATGGAACGACCTTTGGTTACTTCCCATCGGCATAGGGGTTGCGTCAAGGTGATCTGGTCTCACCATATCTCTTTATCTTAATGCAACATACCTTGTACAGACTGATCCTGCAGGAGTTCAACAGAGGTAAGATAAAGAACTTTTGTCAACCTATTGAGATGATTTCACACCTCATGTATGCAGATGATGTCATATGTTTCCGTAGTGAAGACAAAAGATCCTTGCTGGCCTTGATCAAGGTTATAGATCTCTACGGCCAATGGTTTAGTAAAAAAGGTAACACATAAAATCAACCATCTTTCTGTAGAACAAGATTAGCTATACAAGAAGTGCATTGATGATTCATGGGACATGTTTTAGATTAGGCCACTTCCCTACCAGATATATAGGGCCCCCTATTTTTAGGTAATCTTAATTGTGATATACTGGAGCCGTTACTTAGCAAAATCTCGAATAAAATAGCAAACTGGAAGGGCAAGATACTCTCACTAGCTGGAAGGATAATGTT
This sequence comes from Pinguicula moranensis, assembly GCA_028565015.1. Classification (NCBI taxonomy): domain Eukaryota; kingdom Viridiplantae; phylum Streptophyta; class Magnoliopsida; order Lamiales; family Lentibulariaceae; genus Pinguicula; species Pinguicula moranensis. Next base: position 3,806 of record JAOWBN010191167.1, on the reverse strand, counting down.
GGTGAAGCAGTTCTTGTCTAGCATAATCCTGGACGAGCTGCGCCGATGTCTGGCTAATAACTATGGAGGGAGTCAGAAGGGAAGCAAAAACTTCATTGGAGAACGTGGAATAGGATTTGTAAACCAGTGGCAGAAGGTGGTCTATGAATTACGGATATCAAGGAAGTGCAAAAAGCAATGACAATGAAAATATGCTTTAAGATGATCACCGAGGATAGCCTACGGGGAAACATCTTTCGAGCAAAGTACAACAGGAAGGAATACAATCTCACGAGAGAGACCAGGAATACAATCTCACGAGAGAGACCAGAGGAGTGGGCTCACAGTTTTAGAAATGTGCTATGAGTGCAAACCGAAGTGGTGGACAATATGAAGATTATTTTGCGCAATGAAACTCTTTCTTTTGGTTCTATAAATGGCTCAACATGGGTCTGCTTGCGCCATGTAACTCATAGGTGACAAAACATAAATGCGAAGGTGCAGAACTTTACGATTCGGTGGGCCTTGATATTTGTAACGAAACCCTGGAATAAGGAATCCCACAAAATCACTCTGAAATGAGGGAAGACTCTATTTGGATGCCAGACCACAAAGGAAAATTCAGTATAAGGTCAGACTGGGAGGTAATCCGGGCAATAGAATCTATTCAGTCGGGCATAGAACAATATTGAACCGGGTTTTGCCCCCAAGAATCGCTTTATGTATCTGTTGAGTATGGAAAAATTGCCTTCCACTGGACAACAATGTTCGACTAAGGGCATTTGGCTTCTGCTTATGATTGTTGTGACCCTAGGAAACAAGAATTTGGTGACCACATTTCACGAATAATTCCTAGCTAAAGAGCTATGAAACATAGTAGGACAATTGTTTGGGATTCCAAGACATAACTTACAGACTTGGAGAGGTAGAATCCATCTCTTGTATTCCTATGCCAAAAGACTTCCCTGATAGGTTACTTGGTGGGATTACCCCAGCCATCATTACATGGTACCTGTGACTGCGCAAAAGAAAAGCTTGATATGATGGAGTATGCCTATCCATCGACCAGACGTGGAGATAGTTGCATTATTCCATTACTGAAATATTTAATTGTGCTGATTTATGCTTTAAAATGCACGTGACAGACAAGAACATTCTAGTCCAAATGCATATCCAGACCCGAGACGCTCCAGTAGATAGAACTTGGTTCATCACATGGTCTCCACCCCCACAACGATGGAAGAAGCTAAATTGTGACAAAGTTGCCTAGAAAACCCAGGGCCATTAGGAGGATATGAGATTGTACGGGATGACAACGGTGACTTCTTGGTAGTTATTTCACAACACTTTGGGAAGAGGACTAACAACAGTGTCGGGCTTTGAACAATTTTAGAAGGGATAAAGCTGTGCAAATATCAAGGTTGGGATTTCATCGTCATCAAAACAGACTCCATGCAATTGGCTTAGACAGTACGAGAGCAACATTTGGTATCTCTGGGACAATTATGACGACCTCGTCCTCATGTTAGCAAGTCTCCACATTAGAGTGATTCACCAGTGCAGGGAAACAAACAACATAGCGGATTCCATAGCAAAACAAGGGTCAGTAGGATTCAACTAGATATTCCTAAAGGAATCCCAAGTGTCTAAGAAAAATATGGGAAAAATGAGAATGAAAAAAATGGAATTTTTCCTATATCAGAAGAAGGTAGAAAGCAAAGGGAGATCTACATGTGGACAACCCTAACAATGTCTAGCGACAATATTACTTGGAGTTTGAGCCTACAATCCTTACTACTCCCAAGGTGAAAGGCAATACTCGGAACTAGTCCAAAAACTAGGGCTATGAGGCAAGTGTTAGATGGTTTTTGGGCAAAACATATTGTAGTTGATAGATCAGCCTATGGACTCGAACTTTTGATATGCGGTTTGATATCCACCCAAATAATGTATTTTAAATAAAGTCTAATTTAATTTTAAAAAAAAGAGCTTCAAACTTTTGATAGGAATAGCAAACACTAAAAAATAGAGAGTCGTTGAAATGGGGTGAGAAATACGAAGGTTGTTGTTGGGTATTTATAGGGATGAAGGATTTAGGATTTTAAAAAAATGTTATTTTTTATTTATATATCCATTACTATATTGATTATTTGGGAGGGACCAACGACTATAATAGCGGTTGTAAATATTTTTCTATTTTTAGGCATTTTTTTAAAAAATAAAAGATTTATTTATTAGTGGCCCACCACCACTGTCAAGGGCTATGTAGCCGTTCATATTCATTAGGTAACATTTTAAATTTTTAAAGAACTAAAATTAATTTTTTTTGTGGGTTCAGACCTGCAAACTGGATCGGCCCAGTTCGCACCACAGCGGGTCCGACCCACAAAACTGGCCCAAAATGTAAATCTTTGCCATAGAAATACATATTAGTAAGCTATCGAATGCTAGTGGTTGTAGGGATTAATGAATCTCTTGTAGATCTAGAGATGAAACCTAGATATTTCACCTCTCCCAAAATGTTGTAAATCAATTCCATAAATCTATATTTGTAATTTTGTAATTTGAAGTCAATACAGCAACATAGTATCAAGTTGTTTTATCTTGATGTTTCTATGTATATTTTAATGTATGTGTTTTTACGTTAATCAATTGATATACATATTAGTAAGCTATCGAATGCTTAAACATGTATTCTTATACATATTTTCATGCTTTTATCCTTCCAAATATATATTCTTATACATACCAAAGGGTCCTATTCTAGTCGGATTAATAAATCAATCGTATTTTGATATTTCACATATTAAAAAAAATAGAGGGTTTACTGATATTTCACTTTTGAAAACTTTTTGTATGTAAAAATATGTATAAAAAAAAATTAACCTTTTTTCAGAATCTGTCTTCGTGGGGTTTGTGCTTAGCTTCGCCCACTGGAAGATACAGGTAGGGATCAGGGGGGCCTTAGCCCCTCCTGCCCTTCAGCCTATCACCTGGGGGTCAGGCCCCCTCCCTATATAAAAAAAAAATTCTATTTGGCCTAGATCCGCCCTTGGTCGCCTTTTTCTCTTATTGTTTCAATGCACTTTTTTGGCAAAGTTAGAAATGCTAGTCTATGTACAGATAATGCACCCGGTGCAATTGCGAAATGTAAGACTTTCCTTATCCATAAGAGATTTCTGTAATATTCTTTCTTTGTGTTTTAACCTATACTTTGATTAGGCATTCAATGGTATTCATATATAAGAAATTTTATTTGTCAATTATACTTACGTGCTACATAATACTGTAAGATCAAAGGCTTGATTTCTAACGTTCCGAAAACTTTCAAATTCGGACCAACTTTGAAATCGAAGCCAAACATGCTTGTAACTCGTGTAATAGATGTTAAGGATAGCCGTACTAACCTTAATCCGATGAAATCGATCGAATCCGTGCGGAAATTTCGAAACCCAAACTCGAACGAATCAACCGTGCGATGAACACGGAGCTCCCAGACGAGAACCTCTACCCGGAGCGCTCCCTGGCTAATGAAGCGGCTGCTAGACCGTGTCCGGCGAATTCACAGCGACGGAAAGTTTCGGTCGGAAGTTTTTCGTCTCTTTTTGTCTCTGTTGTAATTCTCATGAAGAACCTCTCTCAAACCTTCCAACCACTTGGACAAAATGAGATTTTTATCTCATTTGATCATTTGGGCTTTCAAAGCCCAAATACTAATTTAATTCATTTGGACTTTTAAGCCCAAATGCCATTTGTAAATTGCAATATCAAATTCTCTCTTATTGGGCTCACGGCCCAAATAGAATAAGTAATTAATTGCTTTGGGC
>JAOWBN010191156.1:0-15736 GCA_028565015.1 Pinguicula moranensis | reverse complement strand
CATCCTTGTGTCCGCAGGCCCCATACCCCACCCACTCCAAGGTTTCGGCACAGACGGCGCAGCTATCGTCCATGGCCTTCCGAATCCCGAATCCAAAAGGGTTTGGACTCGGGATTTCTTTTTTTCAGAGGGTTTGCAGTCGAATGATTTTCTCAACCGGCGGTCTGGTCTGGTATATGAGCAGACATGGACCTGGAGAGGCCATTCAGAAATTGGTTCAATAAAAATATACCAAAACATACAAAATTCATAACAATTTTCCGTGGTCCAATTTGGCTTCGGAGCCGATTGAAAGGTATTATTTACTAAACTCTAAAGCTAAACTTTAGTCTTTACGGCATTGTAGTCCATACTCCATAGCTTCAGTTTTCAAAAACAATGTGAGCTCTAAACCTGATCAGGCCCAGGAAAATGGAGATATAAAAGCCCAACCCCTCTGCAAACAGCCTGTGTCAGCCCACGAAAACCTATCCCAAATCAAAGGTATTGCTCCCCACGGCAAGTTGCGTGAAAAAGATGAGCAGGCGGACTTGGTCCCCAAGAACTGAGAAGTGCTACAAATTAATAAGTTCTATTCAGAAACGGTTTTCATTTATTCTCTTGCATATGCTACAAATTAATAAGTTTCTTCATTGGGCCGAGCTTGGTGGGCTTGCTATCTCTTCAATAATGAATTATATTGACGGGTTTTGAAAATTTGGGCTGAAAAATCATATAAATTGATAATCTAAAGTCGAAGAAGAGAAAGATTCTCAAATTACCAAAGAACGCTGGTTTCATCCTAAGTCCATGAAAGAGAAGCTTCTTGATTCCATTAGGGAAGACGTTGTTATTAGGAATTCACCTAATATATATTACTAATATTTGACTTGAACTAATATTTCTTATTAGAATTCTAGTAATATTAGAATTTTCGTCTATAAATATGATATTTTAACTAGTGGGTTTAAGAAAGAGAACCAAAAAGTCAGAAAGATTGGATGAGAGAGAAAAAAAAAGAGGGATATGAGACTTAGGGTGTGACTATCTATGTTTGTGCGAATAGAGAGATTTTGTTGTCTTTTAGTTTTTCTCTGCCTCTGACGTATCCCAGGATTGCGTTTTCTAGTGGGTTATTTTTTCTCATCTTCCACGGATGTAGGCTTTCAGGCAGAAACATATAAATCTTTTGTTGTTGCTTTATCTTTATTTTTTTTGCTTTCACAAAATTTTGAATATTTTCCAATAAGTGGTATCAAAGCCTAAGTTGTGAGAACTATAGTAAATTTGGTTGTTGTTTTTTATTTGGGATATGGAATTTGTGATAATTGGGCACAAGATTTGTTAAAAAAATATTTTGAAAAAATCTCCCGACTTGAATAGTGTTGTCGCCACTTTGAATGATGATTATCGAAGATTAAGGACTCCAATTGTGATAATCTTGGTGTCGTTTAAAAAATAAAGGAACAAAGTTCCTATAATTCCTTCGATTGTTTGCGTGAAGAGCGTCAATTTCATTAAAATTGCTCAAAATCGTTGTTGTCCGCAAAGTATATGCATAGTCAACTTTGACCGCTAATTGCTAGAGATCTATAGCTCAAGCGTCACGATTTGGTGTTGTTGGAAAGCCCATGTTGCAAAAGCCTTAAGGTGTGGTGGTAAAATGTTCAATATATGAAGCAAATTTGGACAAAATTTGCGTTATTTTAGATATTTTGTGGCAAATTTTTGGCCTTGATTTTTAAAGCAGTTTGTCATCAGTTGTGTCTTTCAATATCGTGTGGTGTCCCTATTTACCTGGATTAGTAATTGGGATAATTGAGAGAAAATAGTTTAATAACTTGATTTGTCTTTTGGTTGGTACGGTGTGATAACCTTTGTGATTTGTGTTAAGTTTGCAATGTGACTGAATCAAGTTGTGATGCGAATCTTATTACACCACCCTTGATCACGGAACCAACCCTAGGGGTGGGGGACCCCTTGCAGCTACCTGAAGGACCCGTCCCCCGTGCTAGATTAAGAAGGTTCAAGGAGGGATTAGATTTGTGGATTCAAGAACTAAGGGCTGAGTTTCATGATGGACATTCGGACATGCACAACGAGGCCCGACACTTCATTTCCTTAATCCATCCATTACAAGACTCATGTGGGGAAGCTCATGAGAACAAAAAATCCAATAATGGGGGACCACTTTTGGAGCCTTCACAAAGAAGTCCATTCAACTCAAAACCCAACAAAGACAACCACCTTTGGTCACGTGAACAAAGGTCCAATAGAAGGGGCCCATTTTGGAAGCTTTCATGAAGAAGGCCATTTGATGAATGGGCCATTAAATGACATGAAAAGTCAAGGCCATGCAAGAGACAAACAATGTGCACAGAGTGTCATGGAAATGGAAATTGACGTGCCATATCATTCATACAAGGAGAGTATACAACACATGTGAAAGTTGGCATGGGAAGGGACTTGAAAACGCGTGAATTCCATTAAGGCCACCACCTCTTCACGTCATCTCATTTTCTTGGTCAAGATATGGGAATTGGAATTCAAAAAGGAAGACCCACCAATCACCTTGCAAAGGCACGGTCCTTCATGTATCAAATTCACACAAATCACACCATGACTTGGAAGGATGCTTAGAGGAATTAAGTTGGTCGACCCATTTGATAAAATATGTCATTTAAGGTGGTTTGAATTGTAGCCTATATAAGGCATACTTAGTAGTTGAACCATCTTAGTTTTGTTTAGTTTATGAAAATTGTGAGACTTTGTTCTCTTTCAAGCTTTTGCAAAACTTTTTGACTTATCTATTTCTTGCTTGAGATTTAGTGGCGTCGGTTTATTTTACAAGATCTTATATTCCTGGGGTTTGATTGAAATAAGTTCTCAATAGGATTCCTTGAGTGGCGATCTTCTTTTTACAAACACGTAGGTTTGGTTCTCACCTCCTTATAGGTGAATGGTCAAATACTCAACAAGTTTGATAACTTCGATCTTTTTTGTTGAACTCCCAATATTGGTGTTGGGTTTAGTCACATTTGTTGGCTAGGTTCACATCAAGTTGAAAGCAATTGTGGCATATGGGTTAACGGATGTGGATCTTTAGAAATGGAAAATCAAAGTTATACAAGAAGCCAAATAAAAGTTTGGAATAAAAAGTTCAGGTAACTTGAACCATGGTAGTTTGAGAGCTTGTGGTACTTTGTTAATGATGTCTTGTGAATGTCAGCTAGTGTTCCAACATCGACGATGCACTCTAGTTGCAAGAGTGGAAGTGGTGTGGAAGAATTGAAGAGATTTTCTCTTGGTTAGAAGTGTTTGTATGTGTTGTAAACCATGAACATGTTTCGAGTAAACACAAAGAGTTTCAGTATGTAGGCCCCATGGGTATGATGGTGAAGTTCTCTTCTATTGGCAAGTTCAAAATGAGCTTGACTGGTACACATTATGGAACTAGCTCTGAGAGAATGCTTGGAGAAGGAAATAAAATTTGTCCGAGATACGAGAGAATTCAAGTAATGTAGGTGATTGTTAGGAATTTACCTAATATAAATTCTCTAAAATAAATTCTGAGTATTTGATTTGAATTAATATTACTTGTAAAAATTCTAATATTATTAGAAATCCTGTTTATAATATGAGATCTTTTAACAATTGGGATTGAGAAAGAGCCACAGAGGGGGGGCGAGCAAAAATAGATGAATACGAGACTTGAAATATGACTTTGTATTTGTGTGACTTGAGAATTTTCTCTGTGTCTCCTCGTTTTTCTCTGTATCTCTATTGTATCAATGGATTATTATTTATTTGTGAATTGATTCTAATTTTCTCCCATTCCCATGGACGTAAGCTTACATGCCAAACAATGTAAATCTTGTGTAGAATATTTTCTGGCAGATGCCTCCTTGACAATAGTCCTCTAAGTTGCCATATTTGTACACTCACTAAGGTAGCTATTATAACCATCGTAGATCACAAAAATCATCTTTACTATAAGTTTTTAACTGAATATTCAGTGAAAGTATAAATGATTTAAATCAAGAAAGGAAATTTTTTTTTCTGTTATAAGAATACTCATCTAGTTTGATACAAACTGTGCGTTCAAAGTAGGAAACCCAATCCCGTCTTAGAAGAACCTCAAGCAAAAATGCAGGAAATGATGAGCAACAAAATTGAACACCCATAGATAAAGGGAAAGGAAAACCTATCACTCACGTCAACACAACAAAATTGAACTATCTATGTTTTGGGCAGAAGAAAATATTGGCCTTCTTGTGGTGGAGCCTCACGTCAACACAATCAACTCCTAACCCCTTCACAGATGGAGCATATGATAGAGATATGGACCAGAAAGATAATGGATAAGGTCAATAAACACACAAAAACAAAAGTCGTAGTTGTGTATTTAGCCCCACAAATAGAAGGAAAAGCTAGCCAACCGTTAACTTCTAAAATATAAAAATAAAACTGTGAAATTTCCTCCCCTATTGTCATTCAATTCACTAAGTATGATCGACATGACTCTTTCACCGAATGTTTTCCTTACGGATTGTATCAAGTATATGGAGGACAAGGAAATATGTGTGATGTCCAAGACAAAATCCATCTATAATGCATCTGTCGTGCAGATCTAATGCGGTGCATGACGTACACGCATCGTTGTTCACAGTGGCAGTATTTGGGCATATTGGTGCGGCGTGTGACATATATGCGCCACAGTGAACAACGGTCGGGCAGTGGAACGGCGAGAATCGATTATGAAAATTGAATACGATAGTTTAGACTAGAAAATAAAATGAACAAATCAGGTTAGTTACGAATTTAATCATAAATTGAACGAACATAATCGGATAACAAAAACTTGCTTCAATACCATTGTAGATCTTAAAAGATCTGTTAGAATGAATAAACGAATATGATAACGAATTTGTACCTTTAATGCAGAAGCGTATTGAACCGTATGTTTTCTGGCTGATTATAATTGTTTAATTGACTATTTACTAAAACCAAACTCCTCCCTGTAAATAGGATGTTCCAAACGCCTTTTTTCATACTCTCTTTTCTCTTCTCATGCGTTGAGATCACAGAAAGAAATACAGAAGTTCTCTATCGAATTGTTGCATTATCATGTACGAAGGCGAGATCTAAGTTTAAGGATTATACGGAGACTCTAGTAGACTTCTGATTCGTGATCGTAATATAATCAACTAGAAAGCATACGGTTTATGAACTCTGTTATTTGATAAGTCTGGTCTATACCAACATATAGCTGTCATTTACGCTTGAATCTTCTCACTCTTTGATCAATAAAAGTGCATTTTCATATTCATTTCCCGTTTCTTGCAAGGATTTAGCGGACACATCATGTGAGTGTGGAAAACATAGAGAAATGACCACTATTGTAAGGCCACAACCCCACTTTCATGCAAGTCGCAACCCCAGCTATAACACTGTCCGATCATTTTGGTGGGAAAGTGGACAAAACCCTACGTGTGAAAGAAATATTGAATGGGCGAATATGCCCTTACTAAGGAGAAAACAATCTTCCAATGGCTTCTCATGGAAGCTAAAGACTCACGGCAACAAAAACGGAAGAATCCATTTATTCACATACTTGTGGATCTTGAGAGAGGACCAACAAGGGGTGAATACTGTAAAAGCAAAACAAACTCTTACAAACTCAGCATCCTAGCTAAGGGAGTTTCTGAACTATGACATATATCTTTGTTATCCTTCAGGAAGCTTGTGTTTTGATAATGAGCTAAACCCTTATTCTATGACATGATGTAGCCACAATGTGTAATTTATGTGGACTATTTTTGAATGTTTAGTTGTTAGATGAAATGTTTCTGTTGTTTGATTTTATTGCACTTCATTTCAAACTAGCAAGTGATTGACGACCATGTGCTAGTACTTAGGCTATGTTCGAAATTCGAGATAGGAGAATTTAGCTAGAAAATGATAAAACTAACCTCAAGTACCTTGGACACAAAATTCGAGAGAGGAGTGTTCACGGAAAAGATGCCACCGTGTGCGGGTTTCATGAATCTCAAGCCTCTTGATTGGTCGCACGAAATTTAAGAGAGGAGTGCGACCCTATTGAGAGAATTTTGTAAGATGGAAATTCTTGATGCATTAGGCATGAAATTCAAGAAAGGAATGCCTACGTGTCGCATGAGAATATCTATTCTCTAGAGAAATTAATGTTAAAAGGAAGAAATTCGGTGGACAACTAAGCATTGAGTCTAGTCATTAAATCGAGAATCTAAGTCCGTACAAATGCATGTAGAGGTGAAGTAATTGTCATAGAACTCTAGTCAAAAGAAATTATCCTTTAATTTGTGTCCATTAAATAAAAAATACCAAAAAAATATTTAGTTTAAATTGCATTCATGTCTTTGTTTGTAGAGTAGTATTTAAACCAACTGTTGTTCGTCCAAATTACATGCGAATTAGCTGAAGTTGATGTTTATCTTCTATAATCCTAGTGGTTTGGCACTCGACTTATTCACTTTATTACTTGTTCGACTTTGTGTACTTGCAAATGCTACAACACTATCAAGCAGCATAATCATCGGGAAGTCTAAATCAGATATCAAACGAGATAAGAAAGTCTTAACTCGGAGACAAATATTGGAACTTACACAGGGGCGGAGCCAGGAAATTAGTTGAAGGTGGCCAATTTTTTTCGATTGGAATAGAGTAGGTCGAACCAGGTTAAATCAGGTTTGGTTAGCTATGCACGTTTAAATATTATGGTAGAAACTAGAATAGTCAAATGTATTTCTCATTTTTTGAGATTATTTTATCATCAATATCGATTGAATATGCATGTTCATAAGTTACTACGATCGATACAGAGAAAATAATAATTTTTTAGCCAGCTTTGTAATAACAATGCGATACAGGACAATATGCAAAATTAGAAATTAATGGAGACATTCCTAATTTGGGCGCACTCCAGTATTTTAAACATATCTTTGGCTACGGTTATCAAAATCGTGCATAAGATCATAATTCAGAAACGTCTCCTCATTGTGCACGTTTTCTTAGAATAAGTTATCTACAAATTCGGCTAGCTTTTCTTTTGAATTATTAGTTTTAATTAATTTTAGTTTAGGTAACAAATTATTTGCCAATTAAGAAGGTCAATTAATTTTGATTGATGACCTAATTTATGATAAATGACTTTTTTTTATTTGAATCTTAATTAGGAGTAATTTTTGGGATTTGCCTTTTTGGCAAAATTCGAATTTAAGATTTTTAGCTATAAAAGTCCGACTTGTGGACTTAGTTTTTATATACCTTGAATTTGATATTGAATATTATTCAAAACCATAGAGCATAGTCTCTGATTTTTCTTTGGGCGATTTCTTGTGTTCTTCCTTGCAATTCGCCTGATTTAACAACATACAGAATAATCGCCATTCTGTCCGGTGTCAGTTGGTATCAGAGCATCAACATCTTCCTAAGAACTCAACATGGTCGAAACTGTAGCTCAGAGACGTGGTGCACAAGATCTTGTTCATGTTCGTGGGCTGGTTCCGACGAAGGAAGTCCAACGTCTTGATCGCAATATACAGGATATAATGATGATTGAAAATTTGCATAGGCAAGTCGCCGAATTATCCAGGTGCCTAACAACACCAAATTTGAAGACGCATGACAATCTGGAAAAATTTGAATATTCCTTGTTTGTCGACTCGTATGAAGATTTGGATGGCAACTCTGAGTATGAAGTGAAGCAGACCTTGGCAGCACCAATCAAATTGATGGACCAATTGTCCATTATGCTTATCTCGAGATCCTGGTGGGATCCTGGTGGCCCTAGTCCAAACTTGAGGACGAGTTCTTTCCAACCCGGTGAGACTGATGCAGGACAATCTGCAAAATTAGGAATTAATAAAGACATTCCTAATTTGGGCGCACTCCAATATTTTAAGCATATCTTTTGCTACGGTTATCGAAATCGCGCATAAAACCACAATTCGGAAACTTCTCTTCATTGTACACATTTTCTCAGAATATGTTGTCTTAAAAATCCGCTATCTTATCTTTGGAATTATTAGTTTTAGTTAATTTTAGGTAATAAATCATTTGCCAATTAAGAAGGCCAATTAATTCTGGTTGTGGCCTAATTTATGATAAAATTGACTCTTTTTTTATTTGAATCTTAATTAGGAGTAATTTTGGGATTTGCCATTTGGGAAAAATTTCAATTTAGGATTTTCAGCTATAAAAGTCCGGCTTGTGGACTTAGTTTTATATACCTTGAATTTGATATTGAATATTATTCAAAATCGTAGAGCATAGTCTATGGTTTTTCTTTGGGCGATTTCTTGTGTCTTCCTTGCAATTCGCCTGATTTAACAGCTTACAGAATAATCGTTATTCTGTCCGGCGTCAGTAACTATGTATTCATATGATGATTATAGGGTGCTTGTGGATGAGGCTTGCAAAGTGCTGGGAGAAGAATTCTGCAAGTATCAATCCTAATTCCTAGTTGAGTTATGGGTATGAAAAATGTAAAGGCTCTAGTGCAATATTTCTGCTGTGTAATGTATACATACACATGGTATTGTGTTTCTTTTCCGTAGCACATGACAATTACTGTGTTGTTGTGATTCTATAAATATATATAGGAGAAGGATTCCCTTTCACAATTTTTAACACAATTTCCTTAAAAGGGTGTTTAGGGTGGACGATTTAGGGTTTAGGGTTAAAAAACTAAATCCTAAATCCTAAATACTAAATTCTAAACCCTACAACTCTAAACCCTAAACTCTAAATCCTAAAGACCTTAAATCCTAACTCTAAACCCTAAAAATCCTACAAAAAATAAATTGAAAATGCTAAAATCTAAATCCTAAACTCTAAATTATGAACCCTAAAACCCTAAACCCTAAATATATAAACCATAAACCCTAAAATCCTAAACCCTATATATATATAAGGAGGGGATCCCAGCCTCATTAATAAACCCACTAATCAACGCGCGATGAAATCAACGGCCAAGATCATAAAACAGATTAAAACCCTTGGACGCAGAATCAGAAAACCCACGCTCGACTTGGAAACAAAAGACTGCGGAAAACCAGTGGACGGCGAAACCGAAAACTCCATGCGGACGGCGAAGCAGAAAAGCCCCGCTCGACTTGATAAGTTTTTTCTGTTCGTTTTTTTGGCTGAATCAACTTCGAGAATTTATTCCTGGGTTTGAGAAATTCTTTCGATTTTTGCTTAATCGACTTTAAAGGAGAGGATTTGTTTTTGTTTTTGTTTTTGTTCAGTCTGGGCGCTGGATTTTTATTCATGTGGGCAGACATTCAACAAAAAAACAAAAAACGATTCTTTTTTTTGCTGATAATGAAGGAGAACTACTTTGAAGGAGAAACATTTTTGTTCATGTTGGCTAGTATTATCAAAGCTACTAGCCAACCGACTGAAAAAGGTGATGGAAAAGCTTATCTCTAAAAATCAGTCCGCTTTTATTCAGGGAGACAAATACTAGACGATATTCTTGTTGCCAATGAGGCGATTCACTCTGTTAAAAAGGTAAGAGAAGGTGCTGTGATATTGAAAATAGACTTCTCTAAAGCCTTTGACATGCTAGATTGGGATTTTTTGATGGCAATGATGAAAAAGATGGGATTTTGCCAGGTTTGGATTGGCTGGATTTCAGAATGTGTGTCTACAGCTCACGCTGCAGTTCTTGTAAATGGCAACAGCGCCGGGGAATTTCAGATTAAGCATGGTATTCGACAGGGAGACCCGCTTTCCCCCTTCCTATTCTTAATAGTAGCGGAAGGGCTCAGTCTTCTATTGTCTAAAGCAGCAGAGCTACGGATTCTCACGGGTATTAAGACTGGCTCTGTTCCTCTGACTCATCTCCAATTTGCTGACGATACTATTATATTTGCTGCCTGCAAAAGAGAAAATATTTCAGCAGTGAAAGGAATCCTTCGGATATTTGAACTCATATCCGGTCTCTCCACAAATTTCTCCAAGACTAGGATGTTTGGTATTAATGTCCAGACTGAAATGCTATCTAGATTGGTTGGCATCATGCACTGTCAAACAGCTACACTGCCATTCTTATATCTCGGACTGCCCATTGGTGCAAATCCCCGCAGGCTCAGTATGTGGCAGCCAGTAGTTGATACTATAAAGAGCAGAATACATAAATGGGATAACTTGGCGCTATCTCTAGCAGGACGAATGACATTGATTAAATCAGTTCTACTCAGCTTGCCAGTCTTCTATCTCTCCTTATTCAGAGCCCCTGCAGGTATTATCAACAGCATTGAGAAGATGCTAAGCAGATTTATTTGGCAGAGTAATCCATCCAACTCTCGTCCTATAAGATGGGTTAGTTGGAATGATATGTGCAAGAACAAATCTGAAGGTGGACTTGGGTTCAGGAGTATTAAGTGGCTAAATATTGCTCTTTTGTCAAAATGGCTTTGGAGGTTGCGTGTGGATACTAGCAGCCTTTGGAGTAAGGTGATACGCTCTAAGTATTTCTCACAATCAGACCACTTAAGCGACTGGAGGATTGTCACCTTACCAGACAGTGTTTCCTGTGGTTGGCTAGATATCTGGAAATCTGCAAATGCAAACTGGTTCTCCTCAAGAATCACTATCAATATGCATGATGGAGATAAAACGTTGTTTTGGAAGTTCAATTGGACTGGAGAAGGATGTTTGGCATTAAGATTCAGAAGGTTGTTTAATCTCAGTATCCAGAAAAATGCGACTGTCATGGAAATGTCATCCAATCATCACTATGGGAGGAGTTGGAACCTACTCTTCAGAAGACAATTACGTGGAATTGAGTCTGAAAGGTTACAAGAATTACTGTTAATTCTGCAGCAAGTTGAGTGTGGCCTTCAAGGGCCTGACGTCTGGAAGTGGAGGGACTCTTCAACAGGTGCATTTTCAGTTTCATCGGCTTACAAGGCAATTTGTGCTCATGCAAACCTGCAAACTGATTCTTCTCCCGTAGCTGCTCAAGTATGGAACAGTTTAACACCGAAAAGAATTCAGGTATTCAACTAGCGACTGATTCTGAATAGGCTCCCCACTATTGATAATCTTCTTAGAAGAGGTATGGTGATTCCTACTGGCGTGCAATTGTGTGTCATGTGTGGACTTGCCATAGACTCAGCTCAACACATTTTCTTAGACTGCTCACATGCTGTGGCTATTTGGTCAGATATATACGGGTGGTTTGGCCTTCTGAATAACAGTTCTATGGGCATCCGACGACACTTCGAAACTCACATGAATATGATGATGAATACTCTGGGGAAGGAGGCATGGAAGATTATTTGGCAGGCAACGACTTGGGCCATCTGGAAGGAAAGAAACTCTATCAGGTTCGACGCAGAAACGCCTAGCCTTCTAACTTCTGAGTGGATTAAGGCCAACACTTGGTTTTGGTTAGCTGCAAGTGGAAAAAACTCCACAGCCACAACTATTAGTGACTGGTTCCGTTCACCTGGCCTGTGTGGTCCTTTTCAGTTCAGTTTAACAATAAATGATTGAGTCTTAATATTTAGCCTAGTGTTTTAGGTACTGTGTTCTCAGACGCTCAGTACAAAATGTAATTCTTTCTGTGGCTTTTGGCCTTATAAATACATTTTACTTATCCAAAAAAAAGGAGAAATGCTCATGTGCTTAACCCCAACGGGATAGCCCAGTGGTAAAAATATCCTTTGCATCATCCTAACTTGTTGGGGCCACCATCCCTGTGGGCTTCGGCCTCCGGATGGCCTGAATTGTACTTGAGGATGGCTGAGTGCGAGCCAATTGTAGAGATATGAGGAGATGCTCTTAGTATGGATTTACTTGACGAATGGGCCAAAATAAGGCAAGTTATATATTTGTCATTTGTGGAAAGGGGCCAAGTTTGCAGAAATGTGGAAGGAATGACGAGCCAATTGTAGAGATATGAGGAGATGCTCTTCATGCAATTGCTTGTTCTTGTACTTGTTTAAGTTTACTACTTACAATATTACAAAACTCATTGCACTGTCCCAGTTATGGCCAAATGCCTGGTGTACTTTCTTTACCTCAATCTCTCCATGGATGTTACAATACTCGATATGTATGTGCAAGCAAACTAGATTAAATCAAGCTTAAACAAAAAGAAACAGATTAAAAAATTGGTGAGATGATCTCTGTTTTACACACTTGCACATCATCATATCCACATTTGAACCTTGTTGATCAATTGGTGAGATGATTCTCTGTTTTGATCACTCACACATCATTAAAATAACCACAGAACCATCTGCAGCAATGCCCCTGGTAATCCACCATCAGAGCCCTGAAAATCATAAACCAGTCATTAATTCCCTTGGACAGAGCTATATGTTAGAAGTGTAAACAAGATCTACATACATACCAGTGCAGTAAATACGTTCCTATTTCGTCGATCAAAGCTCATCTTCATTTGTTATGTCTTTATTTTGTGCGGCTCAAAATGTTTCAAAATGAGACGTGACTAATACAGGGAAAAAAAAAAAAGAATATCATGGCATACCTTCATCACTGATGATATTTTTTTCGGTTTTTATTTTGAGGACAATTTCGCTTGTCGTGACAAACTTTTGGCAATTCTTACATTGTCTTTTCTTCTTTCCGAGGTTTAACTTTAGACCACTTTCCAATCTTGAGCCATCTGCAACTCTTACAAAAATAGCAGAAATGTGGCATTC
Source organism: Pinguicula moranensis (assembly GCA_028565015.1). Taxonomy (NCBI): domain Eukaryota; kingdom Viridiplantae; phylum Streptophyta; class Magnoliopsida; order Lamiales; family Lentibulariaceae; genus Pinguicula; species Pinguicula moranensis. Next base: position 3,035 of record JAOWBN010191156.1, on the reverse strand, counting down.
TCGCCGTCGTAAGAATGCTGACTCTGAAAAGTAGGAAACCCGTGGGGAAGTTGCTGGTGTTGATGATTATCATGCGTCGGAGGATTCATGTTAGTAGCCTAGATCTTGAGTTGCGCTTCTGAATTAGGAATAGTAATTGGTGCAAAATCCAAAAGTAGAGAACAATAGAACGAGACCCTGCAAGAATGATTGTTATTTGTTGGTAGCAAGAATAAAGAAGCATGCGTTTTAGAGAAACATATTGCATCAATGTGTGGTTTCTTAAATCTTTTCAACTTCATGGCAATTTTCACTTACATGACTAACCTATAAAATCCAGTAGCAAAAGTTAGATGGTCTCCAGCAACGCAGCAGTCAAACTTGTCAAAAATTGCATCATTGTTGTACAAATCAGACTAGTGCTCTCACTTTATTACTATGTTAAACAACATTTTCCAAGTATAAAGTTTCCATCAAGAAACACAAGCACATAAACGGCCTAAAGAAACACAAGCAAGAAAATAATTAAAAGAAAGGAAGTTCAAGAAAGAATAAAAATGTCTAAAGATTGAGACTGGAGCACCCATTCTAACATGGCCGAATAGTAGGAGGTGATTGGCAAACTTGGTCCTTAATTTGCACCAGAAAATCAGTTTCAGAAAATGTAATAATTTTACATGCTATCATCTTAAATGATACTTTAAGATCCTTATATCTTTAAGTGGAAGACTTATGCTATTTCAACTGGCACTTATATATAAGGTTCTTACGGTTAGCTTTGTATACACAAAATAACGCAAAAGAACAAACTAAAACTATAATCAGTGTGAAAGATGTTTTCTATAGGAACGAATATTAGCCAACTTGAACTTAAAATATTGATCACTTGTCACTTTAAAATCATATGTTATGCTTTGAAGAATAAAAATGAATAAAGAAGATGACAGTATGTGAATACCCTCTGCGAAAACACAAGCAGAAAGAATAAAAATGGCCTTGCACATGAAATTTCGAAAATAAGCTCTTATGGACAATCAGCCGTGTTCTTCGTGCTCTTCAGTCGACTAAAAAAAATCGTATTGCTTGGATACATTCTCAAAGTCGATTAAGCAAAAACCGAAAGAATTTCTCAAACCCAAGAATAAATTCTCGCAGCTGATTCAGCAAAAAAAACATGAATTTCAAGCACATGAGCATTTCTTTTAGCAGCAATCCCCTTCTTTCTCTCCTGACGTCAAATGGCTACAAAAAAAAAACATGAATCGTTCTCCTTCATTATCAGCAAAAAAACAAGAATCGTTTTTTTGTTTTTTGCTGAATGTCTGCCCACATGAACAAAAACCCAACGCCAAGACTGAAAAAAAAAACACAAATCCTCTCTTTCAAAGTCGATTAAGCAAACACCGAAGGAATTTCTCAAACCCAGGAATAAATTCTCGAAGTTGATTCAGCCAAAAAAAACGAACAGAAAAAACTTGCCAAATCAAGCGTGGGTTTTCTGATTCTGCGTCCAAGGGTTAATCTTTGTTGATTAATGGATTTATTAGTGAAGTGCTTAAGTGATCTCCAACTTATTATGCAGAACTGTCGTTTGAAGAAGAAAGAAAAGGAGGGATTTCAACCGTTAGATCAGAAAAGAAGTGGACGGCTCAGATTCAAACCCTAGAGTATAAAACAGAAAAAAGTGGATGTCCAGCGCAACAATTCTTCTAGGTTCTTCTTCCAGTTACGGGAACGGCTCATTCTCTTCTCTTTGGCGATTTCTCTGTAATCTTGCAAGTAGTCTTCGATCTCCGAGTTTATGTGAGGTTTAGGATCACTTAATCTAGCAAGTATCTGGTTGTTGATTCTCGTTGATAGAAAGGCCGGTAAAGGTCTTCTAGGTCCCATCGGTATGGATAAAATCAACTCCAACCGGCCGATGACGACTCCTCGCCCGAAACCACCACCGTACACTTTGATTTCAAATACCAAGCACAATAATGCAATTGGTTCCGACCTGAAGACTCTCCATAGCAACAGTATACATGGCGGAAAGACGGAAACGCCGTCATAATAGGCATGACGCTAACGTGCGAGAAGATTTTGTCAATGGAAGTCGAAAATTTGCTGCAAAAACATCTCGGTGGCTTGCCGGTCTACAACTGTTGCCATAGATTCATCATCGCCTACGGGTTTGGCAGACGCGTTGGGGAGCATACCGTTGTCCAAATTCGGATTTGATCGTTGCGTGAATATTCCGTTGTATGTCATCGGATTCGATCGTTGCATGAATATTCCATTGTATGTCCACACACTGCACCAACACGTTTATATCCCGTCTTTTTACATGGTGCCGACAAAAGAGAAGGCCATCGAAGCAGTGCAGATCAAGGAGACTCTAACGGCGGCGGATGCTACCTTTGTGACTCGCGTCGATGAGTTTAGGGATGATCAGGAAGTTCGTGAGATACCGTGTTCACATTATTTCCATGTAGAATGCCAAGACATGGCTTAGGACGAGCCATTATTGTCCATGTTGCTGATTAAGGGAGGGGGAAAGAAGGGAACTCACAGAGCTAACAAATCTGGTTTGTAATATTGTCCTGCAGGAAAACACAAAAGACTCCTACTACTATGCAGGTGGCAATGAAGGAGACTATACAGTTAAGGAAGCCTACAAGATTATCAGCAGAGAAGAACAGAATCCATACACAGAAGATGAGCAAAAACTACTCTCCCAAATCTGGAACAGGTACACTCCTAAAAAGATAATTATTTTTGTGTGGAAGCTTTTGCAGAAAAGGCTGGCTACAAAAAATAACTTGAAGCGAAGGGGCATTATCCATCCAGAACAGAGAATAGAGTGTGGCTTATGCCAGGATTACCAAGAGGACGAGCAACACTTATTTTATGAGTGTAAACAATCAGCCTCACTGTGGCGCAAAGCTCAACAATGGCTACTGCCACCTCACAACCCAGTCATAACGCAGCTACCACAATTTCACCATTTCATGAACATGCTACCACAACATACATCTGGAGAAGCATGGAAACAAATATGGTCTGCCATGGTC
>JAOWBN010191145.1:0-15736 GCA_028565015.1 Pinguicula moranensis | reverse complement strand
CTTGATGATGCTACTTTAGTATGACATCCAAGGGCTATGATCTATACAGTCCAGCGGACCATGCTAGGAAAGCAGTCAAGTTGATATGAATGGTTATTAGTGTCTAAGGAACAATCTGTCTAACATCACCATATTTGCCAGGGCGATTATATTATGTATGTAATCAAATATTGTATAGCTATCGGTGATGCAAAGAAGATTTGGGGTACCGTTACCTTGAAATTGTCATGTTAGTTAGATGGTGACTTAATATGACACTACTAGTTACTTTTTGGCCGCACGACTCACTTCTCGTATGAAGCATCGAGGGAATTAGAAAATTGTAATACGGCTTATGTAGCCGAGTGGGAGCTATTGGAGAAAGAAATGTTAAACGTTTCTTTCTTGAATTCAATTTTGTAATTAACACAATTAAAATACTAATTATGTATTGGTATGTTTGCTCCTATAAATAGGTATGTACAGAACCTATTTACATACACAATTTCTACGCAAAAATTGCATATCTCATGTGTTGAGAACCCAATCTAAATTCTCTCAAATTGCTGTCTCGACATCTTCGGAGAAGAGATTTGAGTTCGTGGATTTATCGGGACTTTTATAGCCCCCGATCCTGTTCGTGACGTAATCAACTAGAAGGAATACGATCTAAACCGCTTCCAAACAAAGGTACGGAATTCGTTTCACGTATTTGTTAGATACAATCTAACGATTTTAGGATATTCGATCCACAATCAGAACCGGGGATAGGAATAAATGGGAAAAGGACCTCTAAAATGTAGGTATCAAAGAAAGAAGAGGTATTGCAAATAATGTTTCCTTTTGACTTTTGTATGCGAGCGATTCCATTCAATTATTCCTGTTTCTCAGTTCCTCATATGAATAGAAAGAACCAAGGAAACCGTGACCTAAGATGAGTAGTTTCGGTTGAAGTGTATGGTGTACCGTCTATGGAAAGAGGCAAGGGATTGAGCGCGTGAAAAGTAGAATTCCTCATTTACGGAAGTAGGGAGAATATGGACTGCGTGGTTTTTTTTATTAAAATTTCATCATTTTATTATAAAGTAGCTACATCACTTGTACACAATCCACAATCAACAATCCACAACGTACCCAGTATATTCCCAACTCAGTTGGGGTCTGGGGGATCAGATGTACACGGCCTTATCCTTGTAATTATACAAAGAGGCCGTTTTCGTTGCGACCCAATAGGCATTGTGTCATTTGATGTATTGAGTTCCAACAACTTCACAAAATAGAAGTATTGGAATTTAATAGATCCATTTTGCTCTAGTCCATTATTATCGCAAAGCTAAAAGAAATGTCAATGATGACTCTTCCAGCTCCATTTGCAATGGACATAGCTACATCACTTGTCCCTTGCACCTATATGAAGTTAATATAGTAACGTGGATTTTGAAGCCAATCACCAAACACAAGCCCAACATCTAGTTGTTGCCTATATCCATGTGGATAATTTTGTATTCCAGGATTGAGTCAATACATGGGGTTACTCCATCAAATATAAGCATGTTTGCATAGGTCCTTCCACCATCTCGAAAAGCATCCAGGTGCTAGGATTGTTGTCCAATCACGATGTAATCCTTATGGTTGCAAGTAAAGTAATTAGATTATCTTACTCAATAAACTTTCAGATTCAATTATAATCTTCCATATCCATTTACCTAAAAAGGCTAGATGGAATATTTCAATATTCTTGATTCCTAACACCCCCACCCCCACCCCTATCTACTTCTTGGCAAATTAATTCCCATTTTACCCCATGGATGATTTTGTTTTCCTAGGATGGACCTCCCCACAGGAACTTTTATTGTATCCGACGGATGTTTGCTATTACTTCCTTAGGTGCCTTGAATGCTGACAGAAAATATGTTGCCAGCAGTGTGAGTGTGGATTTGATAAGTGAGATTCTCCCTCCAAATGCGAGGTAGACATTCTCCCAATTTTAAATTCTTTTATTAAGTTTTTCTATAACTGATCTCCATGTTTTTTTTCTCCCTGGATTTGCTCCCAGGGGTAGGCCAGGGTAAGTTTGCGGGAATTTGGTTGTTAGGCAGTTGAGGCTATCAGCATATCCTTGAATTTCTTGATCTAAGATGTTGATCCCCGTCACAACTTTTGAAATTTTTTACCTTTAGTATGGATGTCATTTCAAAGAGTCTAGAAGCTCTTCATTGTTTGTACATTTTCCTCAGTTCCATCGCAAAAGAGCAGGGTATCCTCCACATATTGCAGGTGAGACATTGGAATTTTATTTTTCTCGAGATTCAATGGAGTCCACCTACCTATTCTTGTTGTTTTGTTTATCATAGATGTAGACCTTGCATAGCGATAAGAAATAAGAAAGGAGAAAGAGGTCTCCCTGTCTTAATCCCCTCTGCATAGCAAAATCTCCTGATGGACTTCCATTCACAAGCACCATAGCTAATGATATTGAGACACATTCCCCCATCCATGATTGCCATTTCTCCCCAAACTCAAACTTTTCTAGCATTCTCGAAAGATAGCCCCAGTCTACTGAATCAAAAGCCTTTTCGAAGTCCACATTAAAAATATTGCTCTGCGTTTATTCCTTTTTTTTATCTCTTCTATAATTTCATTTGAAATTATTACTCAATCGGTAATCTATCTCCCTTTTATGAATGTTGTCTGATATGGGGAGATTATTTTTGACATTATCGTGCTCACGTGATTTGCAAATATTTTTGACAGAATTTTGTAACACATCCTACCAAGGAGACAAGTCTATAGTGCTCTATTCTTTCTGGATTGTTTATTTTTTGTGTGAGTATGATATGAGTGGAGTTGATACCTTTTTATTAATTTGTCATTTTCATGAAATTATTGAATGAATGCGATAATATCAAGCTCATATTAGTTATTTTAAGCCTGGCCCAACTGACCTCTGAATATCTCTCTTTAAAGTGATTCATGAAACTTAGCTTGACAAAATCCAGGTCTTCAATCCAAATATCTTTATCCCAGGTACTATTTATAGAGTTTCTTCTTCTGCACTGTTTGATACAATGATGGAAATATGCAGAGTTTGTATACCCTAATTTTAGCCAAGTGACTCTAGATTTTTGGTACAAAATACTGTTAAGTTTAGGGGTAAGGGTATTGAGAGCCTCTCTGAGTACATTTGCTTCAGATGCAGCAACATTGCCTGGCATAATATCTTTTGATAACTTCAAGGTGGAGAATGTTGGAATGTGAAGTTACCAAAATAGGCCTGACTAAAGTGATTAAATTAGAGCTGTCCACCTGCTATTCATCCAATGGGTGGAATCTTTCCACGTGTATTAATCTGGACTGTATATTAAATTTTAAATCCGACGGACAGGATCAAATGTCGCGTCAGCTTAAAAGGGAAGATCTAAGCCATTGATTTAAAGTGGATCGGACGGACGAAGTTGTGTCTAATATTTTGACTTTCGAGAGCAATCCTGGCCGCTCGAGTCAAATCGCATCCGATGGTGCTGATCAGTTGTGCCTTTTCGACTTGCACGATCGAATCTCACTCGTCCGATCAAATTCCATCCAACGATCAAGAAACGGCACCTCCTCGATATTCGGTGCATGTTTCTCGGAGTCATCTGAGCCATTGAGCCACTGTCAATATCGAACGATTGAAGGCAAGTGGTGGAAATCAGCAGATCGAGTCTATTGATTCGATAAATCTCATCTAACGGCCAGAAAGTAAAATCCTTTCTAGCCGTCTGATAAAACTTATTCAACGATTAATATTAATTTAAAACTTATGTATAATTTAAAACACACACACTCGAACACTGAGAACATAACACTTTCTAAAAAATCCTTATGTCTCCTCTTTCTTCCTTTCTCATTTTCTCTCGATAAAACGATATGTTCTTGATAATTTTGGCCGTTTTCATTTGTGTTCTTCACCGGAAATTCGAGATTTGTGAATGAGACTTTGATCTCAGTTATGGTTGCATCATTTGTTAGTTGCTTTTATTTATTTTCGGTGAAGAGTTGGTTGGCTGTGAACGTTGTAACTTGGAGATCTTATTTTACAGTGGAATAAAAGCTACAAGAGACTCTGATTCCAGAGCTCAATGTGGATTAAACGAAGCTTGATTCGGAGAACCACTGGCGTTAACTCTCTTCTTATTTTACTTTGCATTTTTATTCATTATTTCGTATTTTATACTTAACTAAGAAATTAACGTAATTTTTCAGATTTGGCGAAATCCTAACAAATAGCATCTACACGGGTTGCATTGTCTGATGGAAGATTTGTATCCCAAAGTTTAACTATATTATCCAGAAATCAACTTTGTACGTCAATGCTGAAGACTACTATCTATGGCGAGAATTAAATAGGATACTAATGAATAATTGCCATTGTAATCCCAAAGAATTGGGAAATGGTGTCTATTTACTGAAAATATTAGTCAAGGTCTAAGTTTGGACCTCTCTAAAATTTCATGTCTTTCAATGATTTTATTTGTTGACAACTACTTTGAATTTTCTTCACCCATCATTGAAGAAACCAAGAAAATATGCAAGGGGTGTGGATGTATGTTTCTCTAATTCCTTAGTTTATAAAATTGACACACGAAAATAAGTAAAGCATGTATTCAAGTTTGTTCCCCAATAATTATTTGTCTTTTTCATTAGCCAAATGACATATTTATAAAATTGATACAGGGTAATCACGTTCATGTTAGATTGGGAGTGGTTTCTCCAGCTGGGTGTTTCCTCTAGATCGGGGATGGTAAGCATTTGTGGTAGACCATGGCTCACCTAGGTTACCTTCCCGTGGCATATGTGATGGGTGGCGGCCTGTATTTGCGTTTTCACTCATCTTTTAAAGCAAAAGAATCACAGGGGATTCCTACCATGTCGGTTTTTTGGGGAAGGGAAGTAGGATGGATCTTGTGTTCAGATATTCATGTAATTCTTTAGCTATTATAGTCGAGAAAGCTTCTCAATGGGCATGAAAAATGTTTCCCACATATAGCACCAATGATGGAACCAAGGAATATGTGGTCTTAGAACTCAAGCCTTGCTTCCTTAAATCACACTATACAACTCGCGGAGTAAAGGGGAATACAGTAGTTGGCTTATGATGAGTGAGTAAGGGCACGAAGAGCTAGTATACCCCAACTTTAATTTTCGAGAATTACATTCATTTCTTATTAGCCCATCGGCCAATTTATAAAATACATACAAGGAAATTTTGATACTTTTACATGGACATGACTATTAACCGAAGGACTCACTTATGGGCGATGCAGTTGCTTGTTATTTCTTCTGTTGGCGGCTCATGAAAAAGGTGTATCAGGCGACAACTGCCTCATCATTGTTGGGGGAATGTATCTACCTGTCTTGAGGGTCTTGTGAGTGATACGAGGTCATTCCTCATCAAGCTCATGTGATGTGATGGCTAACTGTATGCCCCACTTGTGAATGGTAGTCGTTACGTGTTCTATTTGTTTGGAGGCAATAGCAGGTTTTGGATGGGGATACACATGTGGTCAATCTTGAACGATCCTTAGGTGCTGGTGCTCGAAAGGTTTTATGTGTATTCGAGGTGATCCTCCTCAACTTCTAATAGGGCAAGCCCGAGGTGGAACACTGTGGTCCATCGATCTGCTCCTCGAGGCGTCTTTCAGACTGTTGGACCATTCCATAAATGGGCCTTATCAGATATGCCTTTAAACACACTCACTCAAGTTATGGAGTTGGAAGGATTCAATCAGCTCACTCATTCAAGTAATGGAATCCAAACTTGTCACGACGGGCCTCAAGGTACCGATCCAATTGCATGGGGATGACACCAAAAATGTTCAAGATGAGCCCAAACAATAGTCTAAATCCTCATGGCCAGAGAAGAATTAAAGTGATGATCAAGCTTGCGCGAACACATCCATGGCCATGCATGTGTGTGAACACAACATGGAGTGTGTGAACACAACCTCAAACTCGTGCACTTCAAACCCTTGGATAAGGTCACTTGGTCAAAGGTTCATTCAAGCCATTCAACATTCATTCAAGTCATTCAACACCTATCTTTATTACTTGAAGATTGAAGGTCATGGTCAAGCCTTGGACAAAGAACTAGACACTTAAAAAGGCTTGGTCAATGAAGGAATTTATGAAGGATGTTGGAAGGTTGCTCAAGGACATAGAAGGTTGTTCAAAGTCCATGGTTAAAGCTATTTAATAAAGGGTTGACTAGGACTTTTGATTTGTTTATTTGATAGCCTATAAATAGACCATTTTCGAACATCATGAGTTAGTTTTTGTTCAAGTATTTTAAGTGTTTTTGAGAGGTGTATCCTCCTAAACATATATGAAAACTCTTTGGACTAATCTAGTATTCATTTGAGTCTAGTGGTGCCCCTTTTACAGGAACTTATGCCTGGATCTTGATTGAGACAAGTTCTCTTCAAGGTTCCTTTAGTGTCATTCCTTATTTACATAAAACCATAGTCAGGGTTCCCACCTTTTTACAGGTGACGGGTTAAGGTCTCAATAAACTTGTCATTTTCGATTCTTGGATTTTGAACCACCAATCATTGGTAATGGATTTTATCATAGTTGTTGGCAAGGTTTATATAATTTGGTATCAGAGCTTAGATTAAGCAAGTTTGCTACTATCTTTGATGTTATTGGTTACCGACTCTTGTATAGTCTGGAGGTCAATCTCTCATTGACAATATATCCTTTTTATTTCATTGTATTCTTCGCTGAATTTCCAAAAAAAAAAAAGGCCAAAAAAAAGGAAAGCTCTTCTTGACAAAAAAGAAAGAAAAGACACATGAGTGTGGTGACATTGTTTGAGGGAAAACACATGAGTTGGAGAAGGGAAAAGTTTATGACATACCACCGTTGGAGAATATCGATGATTATGATATGATCCTGGAAAGGGAATCATGCAAAGATTAATCCAAATCTTGAATCAACATACTTACTAAAGTCATTGAGTTGGAAGGATTCGATCAACCCACTCATTCAAGTCATGGATGATGCAAACCACATTACAATCCACGTACCCGAGGCCACCAAAGGCCTATTATCCTTTCCAAATGGGCCAATGAAAAGACTAAGGATAAACGTTCAAGGAAGCCATAAATTGGATCTTACAAAAGCATTGAGCCCAGGAGAACCATGTGTTATACAGACCATACAACCATACAAATAAAAAAGGGCTTGATTCATATGGTGAAGTGTGTCACATTCATGGGCATGCATGTGTTAAGTTATCTTGAGGGGAGACGGTCAACTATACTTCATGGGAGGATAGAGATCCATCCTTTAGCATTAAGTGTAAATCCTCTCCATATGGTGTGATGTCAAGCTCCTTCTTCCTTCCTTTCCTGCCCACCAACACCCTCTTTGGAGCTGCTACACTAGCCGAGCTCTAAGCAGAGCACGACCAGATAATCACCCCCTACTTCACGGAGATGCCACACATGCCCCGGGAGATAAGCTATCCCCTACCCTCATCATTATAACCAACCTCACCTCCTGCACCCAATACCAAACCCTACCATCAAAACCAATCCCCGCCTTCAACTCCATGATCAACCCATGGATAGGCTGGGAAGGCAACCTTACCATACTACTGTGTGGTGCATCAACCTCCTTACTCTACCCAACAAGCTGGATACTAATATTCAGGCTACCAAAACCCAAGATCAGTCCATGACTGACTGGGCCTGAAAGTACTACCAAAGGAACAATCCATCACTGCGGCGAAGGCCATTACAAATTTCTACTTCACTCATTTCCCCTTGGACTGCGGTAAATATTAGTTAGAAAGTCTGATAATGAAATTGGGGAAGATCCGAGAGCTAACAGTGGCCAGGAAGCTCGGAATCAATGACCTTCCATTTGGTTTGTGGATTCGAAGAGGTTGAGGATGAGGACACATTGCTCTTCCAACTTAACAATATTTGGATAGGCTCATATCGCCTTCAAGCTAACCGTGCTAGATTCCCCAAATATGCAGCAGTTATTGGGAAGACGAATACCCTGGCGAGTAGCCAGAATAATCCTGCTGGTTTGCCAAAGTTGACTATGTTGAAGGCCGTAACTAAAGTAACTACTCTAACGAAGATATCGACAGACACACTGGGTAAGCAAATGGCGTTGGGCGCCTATAGCAGCACCGAAGTAGAGAAACCAGCAAGCGCTACAATAGATCCTCTGTCAGAGCTTGTCAATGGTGATGTGAGGAATGCGGGTAGAATGAGTTTTCTAAAAAGCAAAAAAGATGTCTGCTAGATGAATTGTAGTCATGTTGGACCACTAAGGAAAAAGGACGGGTGGCGTGACTTGCAGATTGCACTGAAATCTGCCGGCTACCTAAAACTCATGGTAAGCCATATGGGTGTAGGCGTTGTGCTTATATGGGAGGAGAAAGCACTTGACCTCCATAACCTAGTGTCCAATGACCAGGTATGGTTACTCAATTGGCTATCTGAAATCTTACCATGGTCTGATGCAAAGCCTGTAAGCTGCGTCTCTACTGGATCAAGGTGTATGGGCTTGTAAGCTCCGTCTCTGCTGGATCAAGGTGTATGGGCTGCCCATACACACTTGGACAACCACTATACTGGAGACTATTGATTCGGAAATTGGGAATGTTATTTAAATTGATGAAGCAACCACCAAGCGGAGGTATCTAGAGGCATCCCAGTTGCTCGTACAAGTTAGTATTGACTCCAAGATAAAACCAAACATTGACTGTTGAGGTAGACGAGATTAGTTACCTCTTACACATTATGGAGTTAAGAGAGGGTAAGTTTAGTGTGGATATGTGGCAAGAGGATGTGGATAACTCTTTAGATTCAACTAAATATATTGTCCAGAGCTCTGATATCTCATCTAAAGAGGAGTGGATGGAACGAGAACATACCCCAACTGTGGACAATACTGCTATGATGGAACATTAGAAAGAGGATGGTGAGGATCTCAATATAGCAGGTGTAAGCGCTACATTACCCTGCATTAATCCCGTGGAATCTGTTGGTTAACCTAATGAATCGAACGAACCTGCTAAACCTGTTGGTGACACTATTACATCTAGTGGTGAATCTGGTGGTGTACCTGAGGAATCTGCTGAACTTATTGGTGACCCTAGTACATTTGGTGGTGAAGTTGGTGAATCTAGTGTTGAATTAAGTGATGAATCTGGTGAATCTGTTGTACCTATTTAATTTGCTCAACATAGAACTTGAACCCCCAACAAACTAGACTGGTGGCCGAGACAAATCCCTCGATTGCAGGTGAAAGAGGGGATAAATGATGAAATACTCCCAAAAACTCAAGAACCTAATACTACTGTGAAACCGGGACTAACACTGAAGGCCATCACTCAAATCAAGCTTTGTGTAGTACCTGATCAAGTGGTAGGGGAGCAGTCAGACATTTGCGAAGTGCATGAGCTAACGGTGGATGGGGAAATGGTGGTTGAGCAGACGTGCATTTGTGAAGTATCTAAGCAAATGGTGGTTGAGCAGACAAGCATATGTGAAGTGCCTGAGAAAATGGTTGATGATCTGAGTAGGGAAAGAAGCCCTGTGGCTAAGGCAACACTAGCTATCCTCATGATGGATGGCAAAATTGATACTCTCACAACTCTCCTAGAGCACTCCTCTGATAAACCCCCAACTCCGGTTGCTATACCACAGTAATCTACTATCCTGGCTACGGTGGATGGTGGGCTTATACACCATCAAATCCCATCAACTACTCAGGGTGTTCTCTTGCTGACTTCCCGTCATTGGGATATATTCCTCAGCAATCAGTGACCCCTATACGCAAATATGTGGCAAGTAAACCCAGAGTTGGAAGACCAAAGACTAGAAGCCAAACAAGGAAAGATATGGACCCAGATAGATCCAGTAATCTAGTCGCCCTTGAAGAATGGATAGGCCATCTAGTCAGCCAATCTGCTCTTAGGCCCCAGGAAGATCCACCATTGTCACCCTTTGAGAATGGTCATGGGACAGCATAAAGGAACCATCTACAAGCTGAGGCAGACTCTGTAATGACAATGGGAGGCAAATTAGGCATATACTATGGGCCTCAGCAAGATGCAACAATAGAATTATTGATGAAGCTCAACCAAACCATTCACACGGTTGAGAGAGCACATACTACTGATTGCAGTAAAAGTCCAGATGAGACTGTATCTCTATGAAACTTATCACTTACAATGTTATAGAACTGGAAGGGCAGGGCAAAAGGAGAAGAGTGAAGCATTTGAACCTTAATCAGAGAACAAATTTTGTCAGCCTGCAGGAAACTAAGATGGAGTGTATAGACAAATGATTATGCGCATGCTTGTGGTATGATCAAGATTTTGATTGGATATACGCGAGCTCATAGGGGCAATCTAGATATGGAACAACAACAAGTTCAGTAGGATCAGTCTGTTGGTTGGGGAATGATTTCTTGGTGCAATTGGCAAATGGATTGGTGATGAGACTATATCTAATATGGTTAATGTGTATGGGCCCAATGATCTACCCACAAAACATGAGGAGTGGAGGGAATTGCTAGGAATTCACATAAGAAAGATCAATGAAAAATGGTCTCTTATGGGGAACTTCAATGTTATCCTAGACAAGAGAGAAAGAAAAGGTACTTCTTAACATTCTAGCGAACATGAGATCAGACTATTCAGGGAGTTTGTTGCAGATATGTGCCTTCAGGACCTCAGAATGGCAAGGAGAAGGTATACATGGTATCTCACCTCCCTCAGAGCCATGAGCCGCTTAGATTTTTAGTTAATGATGGTTGGCTGGGTTAGCTTAATACTTGGGTGCAAACTAGACTTGACAAAGAAGATTTTGATCACTGCCTGGTAAGTCTTAGTTGCAGCATCCAAAACTGGGAGCCATAACCATTAAGAGTCCTTGATGTTTGGCTGCTGGAGAAGGACTACAACACACTGGTTGAATATACCTGGAACAACTGTGGAGTAAGGGAATATGTTAACCAAAGGATCAAAGAGAAACTAAAAGCTATTAAAGCAGGAATTAGATTGTGGAACAAAGATGCAACTAGAGACTTGAGGACCGAACAAAAAGAGTTACTTAGAGAACTTAGAAACATAGAGCTTATGACAAAACATGATCAAGTTCCAACGGATACCTCCCAAAACATTGATCACCAGAAATTGCAAACACTCTGAGAGAACATGGCTGCAATCTATAAAAATTTGGACAATATGTGGTTTCAAAAATCTCGTGTTGACTGGATACAGCATGGAGATGCTACCACTAAATACTTCCATAGATGAACCAACAAAAATAGGAGAAAGAACACAATCACTGGGGTGTGGGAGGGATCTACCTAGCTGAAGTACACTAAACTAGTCGAGGAATGCTTCAGGAAGCATTTTTCAGACAGATTCACTGAAGGATCATATAACAGACCGAGGTTAGACAACATTATTTCAAGACAATACCTACACACTTCAAGCAAGAACTCATGGTGCCATTCTCAGAATCTGAAATAGTAGAAGCTATCCAGAGCTGTGGGAGTAGTAAAACCCCAGGTCCATATGGACTCAATTTCAAATTTAAACACTTCCACTATCTTATGAAGACTGATATATGCCATATGATGAGTGAGTTCTACAGAAATTCCAAGATGGCTCGAGGAAGAAATGATGCACATATAACACTAATAGCTAAAACTAAAGACCCGCTGAAAGTTCAGAACTACAAACCTATCACCCTAATTGGCTCAATGACTAAAACTATTGCCAAGGTACTGGCGAATAGACTTAGCAGTGTGATGAATGAATTGATCTTAGTGAACCAAATGGCCTTCATCAAAGGCAAAAGATTGCTTGATGGAGTGCTGGTAGCTAATGAGATAGTGAATAAAATGAAGAAGATAAAAAAAAATGCAGGCCATTATATTCAAGGTGGATTTTGAAAAGTCTGTTGATATAACTGAAATTATTTGTTTGATATTATGAGTAAAATGGATTTTCCCCCATGTTGGAAATGGTGGATCAGGGAACTGTTGGAGTCAGTTTCTACCTCCGTTTTCATTAACAGAAGTCCAACCAAGGAGTTCTATTCCGCCAGGGGCCTACGGCAAGGTGACCCATTGTCACCTTTCCTATTCCCTTTTGGCAGTTCAAGGTCTATCCAACATGATTAAAAAAGTAGGTGCCCTCCAGTTGTTTATAGAAGTGGAAATAGGCAGAGACAAGGTGCATGTTTCACATCTCCAATTTGCAGATGATACAATACTATTTGGGCAAGTATCTTGGACTACCATCAAAACCTTCAAGGCCATCTTACAGAACTTTGAACTCATTTAAGGCCTGCGCATCAACTTTTATAAAAGTCAATTGGTTGGCATTGGCATTAATATGCCACAACAAACACCGAAGGAAATGGCTGCAAACATGGGCTACCAAACAGGATCCATCCTATTTAAGTATCTTGGTTTACCAGTTGAAGTAAACCCCAACAAGCTGAAAACCTGGAAACTTATGATAGACAGCTTCAGTAAAAGACTAGACTCATTGGATAATAAGCACCACTCCTCAAGTGGCAAGTTAGTTCTACTAAACTTTGTATTGGACGCCCTTCCATCACACTATTTTGGTTTTTATAAATCCCCTAACTCGGTGATTAAGAAGTTGATTCAATGCCAGAGATAATTCTTCTTGGGCAGCACAAAGGAACAGAGGAAAATGTGTTGAACTTTTTGGGACAAAATATCAACACCAATAGACAGTGGAGGATTGGGGGTGTGCGAAGTCTATCTGATTTCAATGTGGCCATGTTGGGTAAATGGGGTGAAAGGCTTCTTAGGGGTGAGCATAGTCTAGCTACTAATATCATCAGATCTAGATATGAAGTGGAAGGGCTAATCCCAATAGGAGATCTAAGGGAACTTCATAAACCTATAACACAGAACATCAGGTTGAGAGGAAGAACATGTGGAAGAACATATGCATCTAAATGGTGGAATGAAATACAAGACACACTCAGCTCAAGGAGCTATTACCTTGAGGCCAGCCTTACAAAAAATTGATTCTGATTCTGTGTAAGGATTTCGCCTAATCATGCAAACAGTATGTCCACTAAGAAGCTACCTAAGCCAAGAGACCAATGTAGCTATAGCTACAGTTGTAGTTGTATAGAATGGAGCATGTACTCTTTAGCTTCATTTCACTTTGTGTGAATACTTTCTATTTATAAAAAATTTGGTCTTTCCCAAAAAAAAGACACACTCAGCTCCAATTGGTTGAGGCATAGCATTAGAATCCATGTAGGATGTGGTGAAGGGATTAGATTCTTGATAGATAAATGGCACCATAACATAGCCTTGGAAGAAAGACATCCTTTGTTGTTCAGAATTGTTCTAATGAAAGATGTGAGCCTAATAGATTCGAGAAGATGTGAAGATGCAAGGTGGACATGGCTTTGGTATTGAAGTAGAAACTTGCGTGGCAATGAACAACTTGAACTAACTGATTTAACTTGTTTTCTACATGATGCTTCTCCATACCATTATGATGAGGACATGTACATTTTTCAGGGCAGCGCAAGTGTCTCATACACTGTCAGAGAAGACTATAAAATGCAATCTCTAGAAGCACCATCACCTTTCTCGGAAGAGGCAACTAAGAATCTCCTAAATGTTTGGAACAAGTTTGTCCCTAAAAAAGTTAGTATTAGGGCTTGGAAACTGACACAAAATGCTTTGCTGGCCAAGGCTAACCTGTAGTCTAGACATGCAATCCCATAAGATCAAGATATCAACTGCACACTATGCCCCGTTGGACAGGAGAGTGATAAACATCTACTCCAAAACTGCAGTGTCATTACATATGTTTGGGAGGCAGTACCCAGTTAGCTATCCATTTGAGAGGGTGCTCTCATTTAACACCACCCAAGGCCCATTGTTCCGTGTTAGTGTTATGTCCTAAGACCAATCACCTTAGTCCTATGTATTAACACTTTAATGTTGTATATATGATTGTAGCAACCTTCACTACTTGTTTATATATAACATATAAAATAGTGAAGTCTAGCATTGATAATATAGAGTATAACAAAGAGTTGTGATGATGGGACCACTCTAATTAAAGTTATCAATACTAAATGTCCCTAACTATAGTATTAGTGAGACAAGGCATCATTAATACGGATAGGTTAGCATGTTCTCAGCCAATTTCTTTTGAAGAAAATAGTTGAACTCATCAACTATAGTGTAGTGACACTTAAACTACAAACATGGATGCTTATAGTTGACAAGTACATCGGATTGACCCGATAGAGATCACCATATTATCAATGGATGATACTCTAAAGAATAGTGGTTGTAAGTGATCCTTAAACTTGAGATCACCATATAGAGATCTTAAGTATGAATGTTATTCTTTGATTCTATTCGGAGATACAACGTAAATGGGTAACAATGGGTAGTCTTGGAAATGGTTTGAAGTATGGAAAGATTATGAGTGATCAATGAAGGATTCACTACTCCTAAAATGTTTGGAGAAGAAAGAAGATATTCCTATAGCCACTTGTAAGAAGTCATATTAACCTTTGCAAAGTACAAGTTTAATTGAGTTTCTAATTAGAACTTAATGATCTTGACTTCCAGTACAAGAAATGTTACGTATATAAATGAGGGTAATCAATAACCTCAATATACAAGATTAGGAATATGTTATTGGTGAAAGGATATCAATTATACAAGAACTAATTCTTGAAAGGATAGTCTCCTTCTATGACTATTTTCAATGCTTGGGGGCCATGATATCTTGCTAAAGGTCACTCATGGTCTACGGACTATAATTAAAGAATAATGAATTAAAAGTGTTTAATTCCTTAATAATAATTTGATTATGTTAATTATAGGTACATTGCCAAGTTATTGAGAAATTATAGGGTTACACATGTTAACATCATTCTCTTGAGGGGTCAAAATGTGATTAGGGTAAAGTATAGAGGCCAAATTAAAGTTTTGGATCTTCAAGGAATTGTTTGAAATTATGGAGTTATGGATACATGTTATACACGACCTAACATGTGTATAGGTGTATAGAAACCTCATGGAGAAGGATTTTACAACAACACGACACACAAGCATGAAGTGTCAATTGTTGTAACACATGTAAAGCTATGGTTAAATATTATCTATTAGCTACAATTTGTGTTTACATCTTAGAATCATGACCACCTATATAAATACCTAAATATTATCACAAATGTGTGGAGTTGGTCGAGCTTTAAGTCTTTGAAAAATTGTTGAGAAGTTCAATATCCTTGTTGTATTCTCTACATAAAAAAGAAATTTTCATCATGAAACGTTATATAGCTTTCTAAGATCTTACAAGTGGTAACGGATCCATTTTGCTAATTCATGAATGACAAGAGATGTATTACACAACTTATGTTAGAATGACAAGAGATGTATGAATGGGTTCGTGTGCATGCATATTTTTCTTGAAAGATCGGCTCCCCAAAATCTTTGTGTTTTGAACAAAACTTAACATTTTTGTGGAAGAAATTGTTGTAGTAGCTAAATGCACGATTTTGTTCTTCAAAGATGTTGTAGAAGCATAAATAATTGCTCGTAAACAGCTAGAGGTCAAGCCATGAAAAAGGCCCAAAAAACGGTAGCTATGTTGTGCAAGAATTTGTTCTTGCATGCTATTTCAAACTCAAGAATATGTTGCATTTATTATTATTTG
>JAOWBN010191134.1:0-15737 GCA_028565015.1 Pinguicula moranensis | reverse complement strand
CAATATCATTCAAGTAATATTGGTCTAGGAAATTCTACAACTGACATTATTCATTCTCTTTCCCCCATACCGGTGATGCAAACCACCCGTGTTAATGCGGGTGTTCCACCTGATCAATATGGATTTATACATGATATTGTCAATCACATATCTTACTCTCACATGTCACCAACCCACGAGGCTTTTATTGCTTCATTGGACAGTGTCTTTGTGCCTAATTGTTGGCAGGTTGCGAAGAAGGATCGAAAGTGGAAAGCTGCTATGATAGAGGAGTTGGAGGCTCTTGTGAAGAATTGGATCAAGGGCTTGTACGCTGCCACCTGAGAAAACACTGTTGGAGCAGTGGAGCGATACAAGGCTCGATTGAAGCAAAAGGTTACAGCCATACCTATGACATTGATTATGATGAGACCTTTGCACAGGTCGGCAAGATGAGCACAGTTAGGACCTTAGTTTTCATAGCAAAACAAAAGATGAAGCCTACATCAGTTTGACGTGAAGAATGCATTTATTCATGGTGACTTACTCTAGGAGGTGTGCATGGAGATCCCTCCGGGATTTGGCATTGATCAGACAGTGGAGAAAGTTTGCAAGTTCAAAAAATCCTTGTATGTCAGATCCTAGGTATTTAAAACTATCCTTTTGTGGGTGTACTTGGATCGCAATCATAACTTCTACTCCACCTTTCTTTGTCTCATCAGCGAAATTGCACGCCATGTACTCAGTCTTCGAGCAACTAAAGCATAGTCCCCTTGGTCTCTAACATTTCTTTCCAACGCTCCAACTTAGCATTAACCTCCTCCTTCATCTCTGCAACTAAAACAATATCATCTGCGAACACCATACATTATAATACTTCATCTTATATATCCCGAGAAAGTACATTCATAATTACCGTGAAAAGGAACGGACTTAGCGCTGAACCTTGGTGCAACCCTATATCCACTGGGAAGTACTTTGTTCCACCCACTGGGGTCCGCACAGTATTCTTCGCACTCTCATACATGTCCTTCTCACATACATACATGGAACCCTCTTGGTTTCTAGACATTCCCAAATTATCTCTCTTAGTATAGTATCATACGTCTTCTCTAAATCTACAAAGACCATATGTAAACTCCGCTTACGTTCTCCGTATTTTTCCATTAGTCATATGAGATGGATTGCTTCCATCGTCTCCTTCACTTGTACCTCTCTCCGCAGGCTGCGTTCTATAACTCTCTCCCATAATTTCATAGACGCTCATGAATTTAATACCCAAATAATTACTACATTATTGAGCGTCCCTCTTCTTTTTATAGAACGGCACCACTAGGTTACTTCTCCACTCCATTGGCATCTTTCTTGTCTGTAGGATGATGTTAAAAAGGGTCGTGAGTCATTGCACCCCTCATTCTTCTAGACACTTCCACACCTCGTATCTAATCCGTCCCCACTGATTTCACCATTCCCATCTTGCTAAGGGCCCCCTTCACCTCCCCAATAAATATTCGTCTAACAAAGCAACGGTTTTCCTGCCTTTGCGCCGGCTCTCCACCCCCATAATACTAACAAGATCCCTCACAAGATGGGAAGTATACCACGACCTAAAACTTAGTAAAAATTAAAGATCGACGACTTAAAACTTCTGGAATCAGAAAAATGAAATGCTTCAAGTTCAAGACTAACTACAAGTTAAGTAGGACTAAGATAAAGATTTCTACTTATGGTAGTTAAGAATATTTAACATCAAACTATAGCTGAGCAAAAGAGCAAATAATATTGTAAAGCTGAAAAGGCAAACATCACCCTCTGGAAGCAGTCTCTACAAGTTACATATGAGACAGATATCTTCAGTCAAACATCTTCAGGAAATAATAAAGATATTATTAAGAAATAAACACTAGATCCATAATTTCTCACTTCTAAGAACCACCTTCGAGTACAAATATGTAACAAGATAGGTAATTTTACACTAGATGAACATGCAAGATTGAACTCTAAGAGACCAAAATGCCACATTAACTCCGATTACGATAGAATATGGAGTCAACCAAACAACCATTCCCAACATGCTACAAGTAATTTTGCACCAGAATCAAACCCATGATCAAGGTCATAATAGTAGGTGAATAAGATATCCCTCCAACCGGGTAAAAAAAGAATATAACTGAACATAAGTACAGAGAAATGCTGAAAGAAAATGATCTGCTTTACATTTTTAACAAGTTTACTCATGCAGTATAGTCACTGTGACTGATCCATACAGAATGAAAGTGCACAGATGCGTCATCTTATTTTGCTGTCACATACAAATAGTGTGGATCAGTAAGCAGTTTTACCCCTCCCTCGTGCTACCCCACCCATAACTCAAAAGAGAGTATGCAAACCACCTTTGACGAGATTACTGAGCATATGTTGCCACCAGAATCCTTTGTTCCAGCAATGTTAACAATAATATTTGAGAATAAGAGTTCTGCAACTTCGAATTTCACCAGTACAATATCTTGGCATAATCTGAAAAAAATAAAAATGAAAAGAAATTATCCAAGACATCATTCAGAACAGATGCCTATTTGAAGAGATGAGAGACAAAAGTAGAATTCCGTTCAAGGAAGATTGGCAACCTGAGTATAATATCATCACAATAGCTTATCAAGGCATAGACAAGTGGGCAAATCCATGCCTCAAATGTTTTACCAGAAGTATTCCAGAGAGATGAATCCTCGATGGGCATTGATTTAGCTGACACAAAAGTGAAAAGTCAACACATAATTAGTAAAGAAATACAACATATTGCATTCCTACTATATTAAGATAAGGATTAGCTCTAAGAAATGGTTCATCAAAATAAATTGATTATGGAAGAGCATATTCAACCAGATAAGCACCTGAATGAATCAAATTGGAGAGGAACTTTTACATCACAACTTACCACTCGATTTTCGTTCTAGATTCCCTACTAGATTTTGTACAAGCTCCAAATTAACGCCCTTTGAGTGAGTCTACAAAATAATAAGATAAAAATTGTACCATTTTAAACAAATCTGGTTATACCCAAAGGCTTTACAGTATAAGGAATAAGAAATAATAGATCTGAAGTCCATCAAAATCTCTAAAAAACATATAATATTTGAAGACTGTATCTGTTGTATCCATAAAAAGGCTGCTTGAATCCGTAAAAATAGTCTCTCTTCACCATAAGTGAGTATTATCTATCTACTTAAGTTCTTCATCACAAACAATTGAAATATTAATAAAATCCTTCCAGCACCAAGCACTATCTTAGAAGTCATAGCAGCACTGTAAAAGCTTTATATTTTCTCTTAAACAATAGAAAAACAACTAATTAAAAGTACAAAAATGAAGCGAACTGAAGTTAACATAATTTATTCCATTCAGACCTCAATAAGAGACCTCTCATGTGAATCCAACTGCAACAATGTTTGTTGACCATTTTCAGTTGAAATAATCCCCTGCATATATGAGGATGTAGACAAAGGATAACAGTGAATTAGCTACTACTACGAAAGCATACAAAGACAATTCCCGCACGGTCATTAGCATAATCCTATCAGAATGCATATACATATTCAGGATATAAATCAAAGGAAAGAATGCAGAATAACAAATTTTTATTTTCAAAGATAGGGCCGAAGACGGATTCAGTTTGTTATTTCTTACAAGCTCCAAAACATCTGGAAAATACAAAAACTCAATGAACAGTTTATTTGATTGCCTATCATGTATTTTTAAGACATATACTGAAGCTTAATAAAGAATACTGTTTTTTCAACATTAATTTCAAAAGGATAAT
Source organism: Pinguicula moranensis (assembly GCA_028565015.1). NCBI lineage: Eukaryota > Viridiplantae > Streptophyta > Magnoliopsida > Lamiales > Lentibulariaceae > Pinguicula > Pinguicula moranensis. The sequence goes on along the minus strand of JAOWBN010191134.1, from coordinate 11,941 downwards.
ATAAATTATAGATGATGGCATCAATATGAAATCGATACCAGACAAAGGTATGCATATAGCAGCATTTAGTTAAGGATGTACATATTCTTGTAAAAACCGTGCAATGTTTTGGGAACAACTACTACCTGTATGTTAATGAATATTTTGGCTTAGCAAAATCAAGTACCAGACAAAGGTATTACACCACATTCAAATACAACAGTCACTAAAATGTTCCCCACCGCTGAATGAGTTTCTCCTTTTAATCACAAATCTTACCTCAGTTTCTTATCAATCTCACATTAAAACAAAAACAGGCGTGAGAAATAGTCAGAGGAGCCAAGAAAAAGTTGAAGAGCTCATGCATTACCTTTTGACTACATCCCCTATCTACTTAGGCATAAGTATTTGGCCTCGTGATACAGGCTTTACTATATGTGCATAGCGTCTTGTGCCACGTAAATAATATCATTAAAGTGGTGGAATCTTTGTCAGTAAACTAACTTAAGATAAAGGATTATACAACTGCAAAGTGGGTTAATTTTGCTGGAGAACATTTTTGTGCCTCACTACAACTAAATGTAAAATGCTTTAAGAGACATCAAGAACACAAAAAATATGAGAATAGATTTAAACCATGATGGCATATATTCCATACCACATGCTTAACAAAATTTAGGAATAAAATGATAAGTGTAGAACATCAAAAAAATGCATAGAAGCTTGTGATATTACTACGATAACTAACCCGTAAAGCTTGTGATGTCATGTCAATCATCTCAACAGAATCATCCATGAGATACTTCTTAAAAATCCTTATAAGTACAAGAAGAAGTTCATAGGACAGGTTTGTCTGGGAGCCATAACCAGGATCTGCGCCAATAACAGTATCATGCATTCCAGATAAATGGCTATGAGACTCCCGAGAAAGATGAAAAACAACACGATGGGGATCACCAATACCAACCTGTGATTTCACAATTAACGATTAAGAAAATATATTCAACTTAGGAGATGCATTTGTCCATAAAAGAAATGGATGCAGAAATACCCTGGAGACAAAGTCAGACACCATGGCTCTGACATCGGTTGAGCTCTGTAAGTTGCAAACATGAACAAGACTCCAAGCAGCATGGACAATTTCTTTGTCCAAACTCCAAAATGCATCTTTCAGAAAATTTACGTCATGTTCCTTTCCCAGATGCTTTGGCTTTATCGATATATTTTTATGCAGTGCTTTCAGACTACGAAAAATGAGAATCAACAAAAATTTCTAAAAGTAAAGGCTAAATGGAAAATAATGGTCAAGAAACATATACTTTAATGGTGTCATTATGGAGTTTGAAAATGGTAAACATTGGCAATAGAAGTTTTCCAAAAAGGTGAAAAAAAATTCCCCTATCGATTCTCAATATGAACAGGAAGATATTGCTGTGAGTATCATCTTAACAAACCTGAGCACACACTCAGTAAAAATGAAATAAGGAGAAGTCAATTACCCACAAAGTAGTAATCTTGGTGGTAGATAAAAAGAGCTCTTGGCAAACTGAAAAAAAAAAGTAAATGGACAATGAAAAATTTGCATCACTCAATGACTAGTCAGGTAATCAAGTGAACATGGTAGACACCAGCTGCTTACATTAATTAAGTGATCCCTTGGAGAGTATGTTTCACTTATTTTTTGGTGGAAACCTCGTATGTCATCAAATATATCGAACTCAGGGAAGGGCTCTAACTCCTGAAGTAGCAGGTCAATGTAATCAAAGGCAAATAATGATGATAATAATAGTAATAATAATAATAATAATAACAATAACAAAAACAAAAATAAGTGCATTCTAGACATGCAACAATTGACAGAATGATAAAAACATTCTCTACAACAATAATTAGACGTCAATATTGCATCAAAGAAAGAGCAACTCATACTTTAATATAGTCATACAGAGATGAATCAGAACCAATAGTAAGCTGTTGGAGCAGTGGTAATGCTTCAGATGAAGCAATTGCCCAATTTTTCGAAGAAGCTTTGGAAGAAATCAAACATGCGACCAACTTGGACACCAAAAACTGAAAGGTAACAAGAAGGTCAGTAGCAACAAAAAATTATATCCTACCATATAAAAGCATCAAATGCTCACACCTGAAGTTGTTCACCTAGCACTCTAGTAGTCTCTTCTGATGGGTAAGCTCTTGATGTCTTCAGCAATATGGATACAATGTAACAGCATTGATCCATCAAATAATGGCAATCAATGAATTGTCCCGCCAAGTTTAAAAGGTAACTGCCCATCAAACAAGTGTTAGGCAAGCCTAGTAGCAAAACGTGGAGTACAAATTTAGCATGAAAGAAAGATGGTCATCACACTAGAAAGGATCTGATTTGCATAGCTTATGCTAAGTAATCACAGCCACTTTAGGTCAACGATATAGAGCTCAAAGCCAAATGAAAAGAAACAGTATCAGGTTTGTTTGTTAGTTTTTGATAACCGGGGTATCCGAACCGAATCCACAGAACCGAACCACAGAGTGTTTCCAGAATGGGCCTAAACCCGACTAATCCCCGGGGTCATGCACCGCCGCCGACCACACATGATCGGTTAATATCGCAGGCCGAAGCCCCGAAGGCGTGGCCCTGAAAGTTTGTCACCAGCGGGTTTCGAACCCCTGACCTCTAGGCAAGCCCTGATGGTCAGCAGTCTAGCCGCTGGGACAACCCTGTCAGGGTTTAGTATCAGGTTTTCTATCATTGCTTGTAAGTAATGACTTGGCAAGCAGAGGATGTTGGTTTATTTGTATTATTGTGGACTTGGGCCCAAGTATATAATGTGTACCAAAAACCTAATGAGGACACAATTTCAACTTTCAAGTTGGTATCAGAGCTAGAATCTATAAAATTAAAAATCTGCCTTGCCGGAAACTGGCCGGAATCTCGCCGGAACGCCGAAAACTCATTGGAACGCCGGATTCTCACCGTCCCACCGCGTGCCTGACCGAAAACCGGCGCTGACCGCGGAGTTGGCACACCGCCGCGCCGGATCCAACCTAGAGACGCCGTCCCAGGCCCGTGTGACGGCCGGGACGAACTCGGCGTCCAATTCCGAGCCCGCATGCGCCGCCGGAGGAAAATCTTGGAAAAATCAGAATGTTGCTCTTGGGTCGTTCGTCGCATCTGTCATATTTGTTTTTCTTGATTCGGTACCGATTGATGGATATTGTTGTTTTTAGCTTGTGTTGGTTTTTTAGGTTGTTGATCATAGGTTGTTGATGTTGCCTAGACTTAGTGTATCCAACTAGGCGTGTAGTGGATTGAGTTGGTTGTGGCGGAGTGTGGATATAGACGATTAGTTTGTTGATCGTTGAGGTTGCATGTTGTGCGTAGTGGATGTTTGGTTGGTGTTGTTTGTGGATTGGATTGTTGAGTAGTTTAGTTAGTATTGTGTGGAGGATTGAAAACCTTGTTTGTTGTTGTGGCTTGTTACTTTGTATTTTGATTGTGGTTGGGTACGGTGACGGGAGAAAAGGAAGAGAAAGACGGATTGGAAACTTTGAGTAAGCTCAATCCTAAGACCCTAAAAGATTTGATTAAATTGGTCCAAGGGATGAATACACTGGAAACAGGTACGAGTCTCATCATGGGCGGTAGGAGAAGACATATTCATCCCATGGACCAACGCAACTTTTTTTATGTTGCGTTGGTCCAGGGGATGAATATGTCTTCTCCTACCGCCCATGATGAGACTCGTGCCTGTTTCCCGTGTGGAAAGATAGGCCATTTGATGAGGTCTTGTCCTATACCGAGGAGAGAGACAGAGTCGGGATGGAGCAGACATGGTCATGGAGGACGTGAAGGTTGCGGTTGTGGAGGTATGAGAGATGGAGTTCGAGGTTGTCGACGTAGTCATCACCCACACCTAGGTACGTATGATTCTCTTGCACTTGCATCCTTTCCCACTGCTGGCGCGCGAGATTGGATCTGTAACTCTGGGGCATCCACACACGTGACGGGATCTTCTAGGGAGTTCAGTACATATCCACACACGTGACGGGATCTTCTACGGAAACCAAATAATGGTTCTAGTTCCAAACAAAAATCACGTTCAATTTCCATGAGAAAGTTTGACCGAATATGAACTGTGTTTTCAAGAAAGGCATCTACATTTCATCGTGCTCGTAATAAAAAGGAAACCTGCTAAAAAAAATAAAAACATGGAACATTCAAACTAAATCCTGAAATGGCATGTAACAACCCTTGGAAGATCAACTCACACTCCAGATTGATAAAATCATTCACACTCTGGAAATACTGCATTTAATTCATGTCCACTGATTTACAAGACACTAAGGATCCAAGTACTGTTAGGATAAGTGAAAACTTCAAACAAAAGTCCATTAATAAGTTTAATAAAACAACCAATCATGCCTCCATCCAGTCAGGCCAAATTCAGCCATCTATCTATAAAAAAAGACATAAAAAAAACTCAAATAATATCAAAACATCTACTAAAATTCACAATCTGATTCATATGCAGACCCGAACCCACATTAGAGAGACACACGGAATAAGTGTTGGCATTTATGTTATCTATCTGCGAATATAATTATAGAAGGATAGAGTTAAATTAGAGTTATAGAGGAAGTAGAGTTATAGAACCAATTAGAGACTTAGTTGAAAGTTGTAGCTCTATATATATCCCAAATGTCTTGAGTAATAAAAACAAGCTTTTCATTATTTTAAACTTGGTAAAACAAGCTTTTCATTATTTTCAACTTGGTATCGGAGTGTTTACCTGTCTAGCACTTAGCCGGCGGCTGCTGGCTGACGAACGACCCCTTCTGAAAACATGTTCTTTTATTTCTTTTTGTCAGGATAGGAAAAACAAAAGAAAAATAAGATGGGCTGGAGGGACCAGCGAGAGGATGTCTAACACTTAGCCAGGGGCCAACAAGATGTAGGCCTATGACTGAGCCGGAGGGACCAGCAAGATGGAAGTTTATGACTGATCTAGAGGGGCCGGCGAAAGGGGTGTCTAGCATCGAGCTGGGAGCGCCAATATAACTGAGGGGACCGGTGATGAGAGGTCTCCTGATGGTGAGGGTAAGACTCAGGTTTAGAAGGAACTAAGAGTGTTTACAAGTAGGAGTAACGAAAAATTGGATGGGTCAGATCTAAAGGAGATACTGGATGGGTCGTCGTCTACTGTTGGAAGGCTATCTACTGCTGAACATGTGTTAAGATTGGCTTAGTGGATATTTTTCGCCCACCTTGAGGTGGAGTGTTGGAATTTATGTTTAGTTTAGGTATCTATCTGCAAATATAATTATAGAAGGATAGAATTATAGAGTTAGTAGAGTTAAAGTGGAGTAGAGTTATAGAGACGGTAGAGTTATCGAGCTAATTAGGAACTTAGTTGAAAGTTGTAGGACTATATATACCCTAAATGTCTTGAGTAATAAAAACACGCTTTTCATTATTTTCAACTAAAAGCACAAGCTGTAAGAGAATACAGCTACAGTTGTATCACCTAATACAATATGCAAGCATGTATAAACAAAGTACAATAGACACTTACTTGAAAGTGCTGGGTACAGAAGTTCTATAACCAAGTAGATTGACAAGCACCAGAATGCCAGCCAGATAGTTGCATTTGTGCCGATAATGAGCCGCAGCAGTAACTTTGTAATGCATATCGACAATGAACTGTAAAATTATGACAAGTACTTCAACTAATGACACTTAAGAATGTTAGAACAATATACTTCTATCAACAGAACTTCCAAGCTACAAGCATTATTCTAAAAGTGATAACTACAAGATCCAATGAATTACCATAAATACTCTGTCAGGTCTAAATATGTTAATCTTGTCAACAACGCTCAGATTTCCTGACTGATCCTCACTGCAATAGTCAGGCAAACAAACTCAATAGAAATTGTGCCGTACAATAAAAAAAGTGTGGAAAAAACAAAAATATATTCCACCTATCCACGAATCCATCCACAATAGTTCGAATTGCGCATGCAATTGTATCTTTAGAAAATAATGGAAGTGGAGGGTCACAGACACTGGAGGCTAAAGATAAAGAATGATTTATAATAGCCACCTGCCAAAAATAAAATGTAGATTAGAAAATCCCTACAAAGTCCTTGAAGTGCTAAAAGATTGAACTGTTAATATCTAGTCTCAACAGCAAACTCGCAAACGAAAATTTCCAAGTGAAAAGCACACTTTCATGTGAATAAGTTTATCAATCATACCAAATGCTTCTTAATTAGAAGATCTCTTTCATGTTCAGAGATTTCAGCAAACAGGAGAACAGAAGTACCCAACACCCTAGATCCCTTTTCTGACCCTGCTTTCTTACTGCAGTAGAATGCCATGCAGACAGAAAAAATGTGTACAAATTGTGACTTGACTAAATCAGCACAAGGCTGGCGTGTAACCTGAAAAGGCAAGAATCGTTCATGAAAAACTTATCCACAATAGTCGTGGAAAATAAGTTAAATGTATAGAGTGAACTTGCATTATAAGATGTAACTCAAAAATGACACCTTCAAACTGTGGTTTCACTAGATCGAGAATTCAGTGTTTATAGCAAAGATGCATTCACAATAATAGTCATAACATTCTATTTCAGTATGATATGAAAATAATTTATGCCTAGTTCACTTCGAAACGGTATAGACTCTACTGTGAATATATGAAATTCGAAGAAGCTACTTGTAAAGAATGACTCACCATTTTTAGAGGTGAAATTAAAATAAAGATGTGAGATGGGGAAAAAGGACAAATGAAAACTGGTTTTGTTGATATTTAATCAAAACAAGAAAATAGAGTTACCCTTGACATTCTGTTTGGTTGCAAGTGTACAAATATGAAAGTAAAACAACAGATTGTAGAAACTAACTGTTATTACCTTAGCAATCCACTCTATGCCAGGTGCATCCTCCTGCAAGACTAGTGCAGGTAAGAGCCACTGGCAACAGTATTGAACAAAGTTTATAGTCTCCACGTTCAAGACATAAAGATCTCTTGTCTGTCGATTTAAAAAAATAAAATTGCTATTAGTAACACCACATATACGCATAGCCAGCACCGCATAACATATCACTTACTACCTCCACAAGGGCGACTAAGCTCACACCACAAGCAACCCAACAGAAGAGAATTGGTCCCATAAGATCCTCCAGATACTGGATAAAGTAAATTGTGCAAAAAACAATCACAACGAGCAGGCAAATTGTCTATAAAGTGCATTAACTGATGATATATATAAGTCACCTTTGTCCGGTTGGCATAGTGCAGTTCCACAGATAAACTATCAAGTGCTGCAAGGACTAGTTCCCTGAATCAGAATCAAGATTCAGTCAACCAACCAGATTTACTTTAGACATAAAATATAGCTGCTTTATCTTTTCTTATCTATTAGCCATTTTTCCTTTGGGTTTAGGTACCTTTGTCCAGGATCCATTGCAGCAATAACACAGATCATAAAAACAGCCTGCACATGGAATAAGATTGTGAAGGTGATGACTATATTGTTTTAAATCACATAACTATACAACAGCCAAACTGCATACAGAAATCTGAAGAAAATAATAACTCCAGAAAAAAGTGTGAAGAAAACAATTTAATCTCAATCATTTTACGTTAGTTTCCAACGAAGATCAAAATAGCAACCTGCAACTCTATTTTCTCACTGTGCAGTGCAAGATGCACGAGAGTGATTACGGTAGTTTCCATCATAGGGCTGGTCTGAGGACCAATAGCTAAAACTTCCTCTGCTCTGACAACTTTTTCCCTTGAGGCGAAAACCAACATCACACCAAAATTTGAACTGCAGCATACGTTTTAGTTATTATGTCAAATCAAAAGAAATGAAACAGATCAGAGTAACATGTTATGGAGTTTTAGCACACCCAGTCAGTTGATCTGACTAAACAAGAAGTTATACTAAGCAAGTATCTTCAGATGTTGGTCAAATAGATTTCAGAGTCAAGCATAAGGATTGAGGCATCAGTAAAATTTATGCACAAATTTATGAATTGTTACATCTCTCTAGATCAGTAAATTTTATTGCTTCTTCCGTCCCATTAGCAAATTTTCTGTACAGCTAAGCTATTGCATTAAAGTAGTAGCTGAGAGATAGACAACATTTTTTGTTGATAGGGGAGATTGGTCTGTCGAATTACACAATTTTAAGCAAGAAAAAACACGTAACAGTGTTGAATTTCTGTGCTTTTACAAGCCCAGTGTGGCAAATGGAATCCGTGGGCATGATAGAAAGAATGTACAAAGTTTTTCGAATCTCATATGCATTTCATTTCATGTATCTTCCAAACAAACTTCTTCAATTGCATCTCAATAATCCCAGAAACCTTGTAAGGTAGAAGTACGTGCACTGACCTAAGAATCTGCAGTATATATTGTGAAAGTTCAACGAGAATGAGTCATAAATCAAAGGTTCGATAATACATATCTTACAGAATTTTTTGATGTATGATAGGACTCAATAGGATATTTTATCAAAATGACTCTCATTGTCTACTACTACTGTTCACACAAACACATATCCTTACCGCAACAGCTCAAATAAGGATACAGATTTTTCACTAACTTCACATCAAAGTACTACTGCATTAACGGGTGGATCCTACATTCACTAAACATTGTTGAATAGTCCTTTCAATTGGCTTCTTTTATTAGCTGTTACATTATGAATCTAATAATGTAACAGATGGCTTCTTTGATACACATCTGTTGCAGGCCATGTCAACAAAAGTGAATCTAATGACAGTAACAAACCTAACAAAACATTGTCAGACTGCCACTTTAGAACCACCTTAATCTACCTTTAGAAAAACCCACTTAGATTATCTTTATTAGTAGGTTATCGCTTTTGAATTTCAAGTGTTTGAACTTCTGAAGACATTCTATAGTTGTATAAGTTGGCTTCTGCCAATGAATGAAGATATGAAAATTTTCAGTTTGTTTGTTCTTTTAAGAAATAGTTTGATGGGTTCACTATCTTAAGCCATCCCACTCATAACAAAATAATTTGCAAAGGCCTCATCACTCGAAGTCGATTCCAGGACCATAATATCTTATTTCTCGATCCACTCGTTTCTTGACTTTTGTCGGAGAATAGCTTCCTTTCTTTCTGCTATTTTCCAGAACTCCAGCAAGTCTTTTTTTGTTGTACCTGTTCGAGCTCTTCAAGGTCAAAATCTTCTTTCGAATTTGTCCAACTCAACCTATTACCTTTAGATTCTTCAACCCGATTGTAACTTTAAGAATATATCTTTATTCCATTTCTAAAGGGCTTGGCTTATGCAAACTCCTTGATATACCCATTTTCCCTTCACAAAACCCATGTTTCCTGATCACACCTCTCTATGGTTAAAATTATTGCAAGAGGTAGAGCCGGTCAGAAACTCCAGGGGGTTAAAAATTGCCAACTTTTTTTATTATTATTTATTTTGCAAACTTCAACCAAGATACGTACCACACATCTTGGAAGAGCTCAAAATGACCATCCCATGTCTGAAAAAGAACGCCAATCCGCCGTGCTAGGCATAACCTTACTCGATAATCAGGATCCCGGAGTAGCAAAAGAAGTTTCTCAATCATCGACTGGTTTAAAGGGGAAGTAAATACAATGCAGTTCAATTGGCATTTTAGACTAGTAATTAAAAAGAGAAAGATATAATGAGGATAACAGCTAATAAGGGAAACTCTCTTATTTAAAAATAAGTGACTACCTGAGCAATGTGAGGTCTGAAGGATACAAAATTGCAAATGCAGTCAACGATCTTTATGCGATCTCCCGAGTCAAGCAAGCTATTCTTGAAGAGTTTGTTCACAATATCTCCAAGAGAAATCAAGACCTGAAAGCAGATTGGAAAGATGTCTAAACATCTAATAAGAGCAGATTCAAAAAAACAAAAGATTTATAAATACTCTAGTAGGACCACACTTCTCCAATAAAGATATAATGATATAAGAACATACAGGAACCCAAGTTCTAATTATAACAGAATACCTGGTGGTCACCAAAATCACCTCAAAAACTACAAACATGAGGTGAACTGGAGAAATCTACTGCACAAGTAAGGACATGCATTTTATCCATTTCCCTATCTAGTGTGATATTTCTTTTCTTCATTCCCGGCTTACAATCAGGCCACTTACTTCTCATTGGAGCTAATACCTATCACTCTGTTATATGCAATCCCATGATACAAACATGGGGAATAGTGGAAGTACAATAAAATATTCCTCATGCTCAGGACTAGTTCGCTTGAACCATTGCCATACATCAGCAGCAGATGGAAAATTAGGTCTAAAATATAAATATACTCAAGAAACCCTAGGGTAAAGTCTCCTTAGTGCAGTTTCTTTGCCCAATTCCTTCCATGACTTCATAACAAGTAAAGTAAGGTCAGCAACATACTGATAGTATTATTCTATGAAAAGAAACAGATGCCCTATATCAAGCACATGTTGCATATGATTGCTTTTTGCCTGTCAAATTACACAGGGGGCACAAGAACAAGAACAGCTTCTTAAGAAACATTTGCAATGTAATCAATTCTCTGAATAGGAATGATTTACCGTCAGTTGGCTGCAGGTCCAAATAACACACTGCTAAAATCACTTGAATCAAATTATAAAAGCTAAAAGAGCTTGACACAAATTATGAATGACAAAAGTCAAATTGTACAAAAAGCCACACATTAGCATTTCAATTAGAGGCCAAGGGACTACGCTTGAGTCGATAGAAGACGGAGTACATGGCGTGAAATTTCGCTAACGAAACGGAGGAAAGGGGAATAGAAATTATGATTGCGAACCAAGGACTCCTGCAGAAAGATAGTTTCAAATATCTAGAATCCGTTATACAAAAGGATGGAGGGGTTAAAGGCGATGTTACCCATCGCATCAAGGTCGGATGGATGAAGTGGCGATCAGCTACTGGTGTGCTATGCGATAAGAAATTCCCACTAAAGTTAAAGGGAAAATTTTATAGGACAGTTATAAGACTGACAATGCTCTACAGCTCAGGGTGTTGGGCTATGAGACTGTCACATGTGCAGAAGTTTGAGGTGGCGGAGATGCGGATGCTAAGATGGATGTGTGGTTGTACAAGATTAGATAGGATTTCGAATGAAATCTATAGGGATACGCAGAGGAATCGCATCCATCAGTCCCAAGCTGAAAAAATGGGAGATTGCGATGGTTTAGACATATACGCAAAAGGCATGTCAACAGCCTGACAGGAGAGTCGAAGGGATCCAAGTTAAAGGAAGGCGAGGGAGAGGGAGACCTAAGAGGATAGATTTAGTGGGATTGGACCTCTCTGAGAACATGATCTTTGATAGGACGAGTTAGAGAAATCGTATTACGATTAGGGATATATAGAACTATATAGCATAGCCGTATAATTACTGAATTTTGGATAGACGGAGGTAGGATAGACAAGTGGTTAGATGATATTTACTTGTTCATTTATTTGTCCAGTCAAGTATGTATTTATTTATTTATCCAGGTATGGATTTATTTCTGCATTTAGTTTCTACTTCTATTTCTATTTTATTTCTAGTTTTTTTTACTCTTGAGCTGGGGGTCTCCACGAAAACAGTCTTTTCATCTCTTTTGAGAGGTGAGAGTGATTGCGTACATCTTACCCTCCTCAGATCCTGCCTAAAGGCGGGATTTAGTGGATAGGTTTGGTTTGGTTTGGTTTATTAGCATTTTAATTACATAAAACAATTTTGACATGCTTAAAAATAACAAACCGATGTACCTCTTCGGATACTATCTCTCTGGAAGATCCAGCGACACCATGCTTTCCAACTCCACCTAAGACCAACATGTTCTCAAGCAAACTACAAACGCACTCGAGGATACTTGTACAAGGGAGTTTAAGATTCTCAAACACATTTAGAATGTCTGTCATAG
>JAOWBN010191123.1:0-15739 GCA_028565015.1 Pinguicula moranensis | reverse complement strand
ACCATTCAAGGGTGCAATGATCCTATCTAAAACATTACATAATGAAGGAATAAATGCAACAACTCATGCATCATTAGCATGCTTTACAAATGCTTTATCAGCTACACAATCACAATCTGCTTGATTGATGGCACTGTTGACACACCACCGGAATAGGACCCTATTGATATCACCAAGCCAATTCTTAAGTATGTCAATTGGCAAACTGTCAATAGTTGCCTATAGTCCTTGTTGATCGCATCTTTGACGGATGAAACCCATGGTGTAATAGTGGGCAAAATGACTGCCCAAGAAGTTTGTTCTACCCTAGAGCATGAGTACAACCAGTACAGACCCTCACACATGCTTTGAATTTGGGACGAGCTGCAGAAACTACAGTATGGAGATGTTTCAATCAAAGAATGTCCGAGGTAGTTCCTCCTTCTCTGTGATTCGCTTACTTTCCTCGGTTGGCCGATCTCTAAGATCAACCAAAGTCACTGGTTTTTGCGGGATTTAGGCTCAAATTTTGCATATTTTGTTTCATCTCAACTTTCTCAGAATCCCTTGTTGGCAGTATGGGACATCATTTCCAGAGCAAAAATTTTTAAGGCTCTCTACTCCCATACCGCGTAGGGGCTCATGACCCCGACTCTAGACTTTGTAGTATCTCACGGGTCAACCAATTCTATGACTACTCCTGCACTAGCGTCCCAATCAATTTATGCCTTGGCCCCCCATTTTCTATACCACAACCAATCAAATCACCATATGCTCTACTACCGCCCATTCAATGTACCTCAAACATCTTTCTCTGCCCAATGACCCATCAATTCTCTCTACTGATTCTACCATCAACTTCTAGACATTCCTCCTATGATGGAGACAACCCTCGAAGACACGATCGTGGATATAGCCTGACTTTCAAATTTGTGGTGAATATGTCTACTATGCTAACAGTTGTCACTCCCGTTACTCATCGATGAAGTTCGTCGACGTCAATCCTTATGAGAACTTCACGAGTGTTGCCCCAATGCTTGCAGTTGGACCAATTATCAATCATGGCTCAGGTGTTTAATTTCCATGGTTGATTGGACCGCCTGGCTCCCACACTAATTATCATGTGCATGGGCAAGCCCATTATCCTGGTGAGATCATTATCTGGACCCCTCCTCTAGCCCATTGTGTTGGGAAACCTAATGGATGCTATTTCCTGTCTAGGCCTTCATCAATATCGGTCCAACCTACTAGATTTCTCCCTAGACAAACAATCACACCGCCCAAACTAGTCTTCTCTATATAGCTTATCTCATAAAGGCTTATGTTTTTTTGATCTCTTTACATCTATACGCACTATATATAGACACGCTCGCTTCAATGAGACCTGCTTTCCCTTCCATAGTTCTTCTCTCCTTCCCTCTCTCTTTGATTTTGACATCTTAGTGTTTCTAAGACTCGTAAGACTGATTGATCTTTCCCTTCTCAATCATCTCCTTCAGCTCCATCATCCCCATCATCTTCATCATCTCTATCTTCTTGTTCTCTCTATCCTTAGCCCCCTGATTTCTATTCCTCCTCATCTGCCAATGCTCCAACAATCCCCAAATAAGATATTGTTTTTCTTCCTCTACCTCTTCAGATGTTCCCTCAACACTTTCCACCTTCCCCTGACTCCTCGACCATGGTTGGCTCTCACCCCATTATTACTTGTGCCAAAGATCGCATCCTTGTGTTATTGATGATTATTGCACTGTTGTCCCATTTAGAGTTTTCCTTGCTTTTGCGACTTGCACCAAGCCCCTTGGTTTTTGATTTGCTACAAAAATCCTACTTAGATCTCAACTATGAATGAGAAGATTGTTTCTATTCATCATAATCAGACTTGGGATATTGTCCCTCATCCATCTCATGTGAATATTATTGACTCCATATGGATTTTTTGGATAAAGTACTTCTTGATTGTTCTGTATAAAGACTCAAGGCTCGTCTCGTTGCTCGTGGTTTTACTCAAATTCTAGGTCTTGACTACTTTAATACCTCCAACCCTTTTGTTAAGGCTACTACTATACATACTATTCTATCTCCCGTCATCTCCTGTGGTTGGTCGCTTCATCAGCTGGATGTAAAAAATGCTTCTTGAATGGCTACCTGACTAGGGATGTTTACATGGAGCATCCCTGAGGCTACATCCATCCTCTATATTCTGGTCATGTCTATCATCTCAAGAACGCACTCTATGGTCTCAAGCAGGCCACTCAGACTTGGTTTTAGCGATTCAGCACCTTTTTGGGTACTATGGGTTTCGTCTGCAGCCATTCTGATACCCTGTTATTTATTTTTGCCCGTGATTCTATTGTTATTTATTTGCTTCTATAAGTATATGATATTATTATTACTGGAAGTAGTGATCGGTTTGTTCAGTGTCTTCATAACGAGCTTGCGCTAAAGTATCTGGGCTTTCTCACTTATTTTCTTGAGATGGAGGCTACCTTTATAGCTAATGGACTCTTTCTCAATTAGTTGAAGTATGCTCATGATATTCTCGCTTGATCTCAACTTCTCAATAATAGTCCTGTGAGCACTCCTATGGTAGTCTCACAATACCTTTCTTTTTATGGTGATCCTCTTGTTGACCCGAACATGTATCATTTGCTTGCCAGCACTCTTTTATATCTTACTATTACTCGATTTGACATATCTTATACGATCAACTATGTGAGTCAGTATATGCGTGCTCCAACCGATCTTCATCTTCAGGCATTCAAGAAAATACTTCATTATGAGAAGGGGATTCTCTCCATGGCTCTGCGCTTCACTGCTTCTTAAACTCCCAGCTCAATCATTGCCTACTCTGATTCTGATTGGGCAGGATGCCCTATCACTCGTCGTGCTTCACTTCTGAATTTTTACTATTTTTCATGGTAACAACTTGATCTATTGGAGTGCAAAAAAATAGCCTACTATCTCTTGGTCAAACTATAAGTCCGAGTACCGCACCCTTGAAAACACTACTGCTGAAGTGCTCTGGCTCCGACACTTGCTTCCCGATCTTGGTGTTTCGTTGTCTTGCCCTCCCTTGCTTTTATGTGATAACAAGAGTGTTGTTTTCTTGAGCATAAATGCGCTAAGCATGTGAAGCTGGATTACCACTTCATCCATGAGAAGGTTCTTCTCGACACCATCTGTACTTAGTTTGCTCCTTCTCATTTTCAGGTTGCTGATTTTTTTCACCAAAAACTTGTCGCGTGAGCTCTTGGAGTTATTTCAATGTAACCTCATGTTGTCTTCAATCTCAGGCTCAGCTTGCAGCGTGTGTTGACCATGTGATCACCTCCAGTAGCGTAGCCAAGGCATCACATGGCTCGACTTTCCCTGCAATCGTCTAGCAGACCTCCAATAGCGAATCCAGTAGCTCATTTGGGGAACAGCAACACTCCAGCACGTCCAACAACACTCCAGCAAATCAGCCATGCTCAACAGCGTTTGTTGACCAGAATATGGCGTATCTTAAGCCCATTATCACTCCTTAGTCTATGACCTCCTCCTCTTTTTGGATGATATGGTGGCCGAGTGCAAACATGCCTGTAAAAATAGACTGTTAGACCACTCTTACATACGGCAAACATGCAAACAATTATGCTATATATCAAACTGTAACTTGAATGTAAAACTATGGTTGAATTAATGGAGTTTCTCATATCTTATCCTCCATAGCTACACTCTCAAGCTCACCTACACACACATAAACACATCTTAGAAAACTCAAGAATCCAATGCAAAAATTCAAGCTAACGGTAATGATGTGAATTTTGGATGCTCGAGAAAAATTTGGATTTGTGCATGATTTAAAGTATTGGATCCTGCAATGTGAATTAAAGTAAATAATAGTTTCATGGTTTCTTCCAATCAGAGGCACAAAATTGGTCAGATCGATCTGAAAATTTAACTGGAGTTAGAGGACTCATTGGCGTGTTTGTGTTCAAAGGAGATCCTATTTTAATGGTCCGATCATGAGATATGAATTTTGAAATAGACTATTTTTGTTCATGAAACAATCTGTTATTCGCAACATTGCGCAGTCTCGGTTATATTGGAGATCGGAGATTAGAAAGTGTTCTGATAGAAATAAAATTTTACCCAATGACAGAGAACTTCTCAAGACATACTGACAAAAAGATATCAATTTCTAACGATCCGATGATGAGTTATTATATTTATAACACAATTTGTCAAACTGAAAATTTGCACGCGACTTATGGAGACTAGATCAAATCTATGATATGTTGCACGTGTGAGAGACCATGGCACCTGCTAGAAGTTACCAATAAGGATGTTCTTTTTCCTTATTATGTATTTTAATTAAATTAGTCCACTAGTTTGTTAGAATTTCGAATTTTTATGTAAGTAGATAATTTTCTACATTTTAGGAACTAAGTTAGAATGGGCTTCTTACTTATGTAAGGTTCAATTTTAATAGGATTTAAATTAGGTAGGGCTCAAATAAAGTTTGGAAACCCATTAAAATTGTAGCCTATTTAAAGCCAGATTTCACCCTTTTCAAAAAAGATTTTTTGACATTAATTTTATTTTGAGCTTCGAGAGAGATCTTTTTGTTTATTGAATTTCAATTCTAAAGAGAATTAGGTGGCATGCAGCTTAGGGTACATCTAAAGGTTGATTTTATGATCGGGTAGGTGTTTGATTGAACCCCTGGTTTACATTCATTTCTAGCTTAATAGCTGGCTAGGGATTGATATTCCATATTTGATTGGGTTTCTACGGTATAATACACTTCTTCAATCTCCATTCTTTTCCATCATTCTATTTTGTGTAACTTTTTGTTGGGTTCCACAGTCTATCCCTTTTCTTTTTGTTAATTTTAAAAGTTGTTTGATTTGTATGTTTCTTTTGATACAAGAATAAATTTCCAATTCCATGTTTACATTCTGTGAGCAAAAAATCACATCATTTTGGTATCAGAGTCAGATTGTAAATTTATTCACAGTTTGAATTCTAATCGTGCTTGTCTGTCTTTTCAAATATGAAATTTCAAAAATCATCCTTTTAGTCCAAAAAGCCTGTCAGGATATATCTTCGTGAATCATCTGTAAGGACTTGGAGTCTCATTTTTCAATTTCATTTTCACTTTTTGAATCCTTGTAGAGTCCTTCTAGGAATTTTTAAAAAATAAAATAAAATAAAATAAATATATTACTTTATTCAAAAAATTCAAACAAAAAAATAGAAAAAAATTGTCTAGAACACCTTGTCTTCCATCCTAGAAATGAAATATTGATTTGTTTGAGTGGTTTTAAAAAACTTTGGGGTATTTTCATTCACTTTGTGCCTCATTTGTATTAAGTTGTTTGGTTTGGGATTCATCTGTAGTGTCTTGCCAACTAAGTTTCTTGTCTGATTTGCATCCATTAGTAGCTTTTTGCATCTTAGTTTTCATAACACTTGAATTGGAATTCAAAATAACAAAGATAGTGGTAACAGCGAGTGAACCCGTCCCCTCACTATATTCTAAGCCTTTTTTTGAGAAAAATTGGGAAGAGTGAATTTTGGGGGTTACATTTGGGGAAGTGAGCTCTTACTAAATCTATTCTTCTAGTGCTTCTTTGATTGTTTATGGTGCAGACGATAGCAATGGCAAAAAGAAAGATGATGGTAGATTGACATTCACTGCAATGGATGACCGTGTGACCAACTTGGAGACCATTTTCAGGGAGATACTAGCTAGGTTGCCCGCACCACGGGTTGCAGCCCCCAACCCTCCCATCAGAGACTGCAGGAATGACCCCCTTGGCAACAGGGACGTCCATGAGTATGGTGATGAAGATATTTGTGTTGATATTCGAGGGCAGAGTGAGGATCGAGATTCATTGAAAAATATCAAGCTGACCATCCCAGAATTTTGTGGTAAGCGTGATCCTGAAGCATTTCTTGCTTGGCAGGAACAAATGGAGCACATTTTTGAACTTCATAGCTTCTCAGAAAGTTTCAAGGTAAAATTGGCTATCTCTCAATTTAAAGATGATGCTTCTACTTGGTGGAAATATTTTAAACGGAATAGGGATCGAGATCCGGAGGCACCGATTGAGACATGGAGAGCCCTTATGATTCATATGAGAAACGTTTATGTTCCTGGTTCCTATGTTTGTCAGTTGAAAGATCAATTTCTAGATTTACGGCAAGGTAATCGTGCAGTTATTGAATATTATCATGAGAGACTATTCTTGAAATTGAAAGCAAGAGTAGAAGAAGATGTTGAGTCAGCCAAGGCTAAATTCATATATGGCCTCAATCAGAATATCTGGCGTCGATTGGATAGGTACACCCTTCACTGTCATGGTATTGAAGAATTATTGTCCTATGCAGAGATGATTGAACGGCACTTTTGAGAACCAGCTGCTAATCATACGAAATCCGTTGTTTCTACGAAAGTAGGAGTGAACCATTGGCCTTGAAAGGATCCATAGAATCTGATCAGAAGGTGACTAATGGGGGAGATGCACATAATGAGGATGAGATTGAGGAGAGTGATACAAGCGTCTTAAGCCTAGTCGCGACTGACAAGATTGTGAATACGAGTTTCCAATTCAATAAGAGAGGAAGTTGTTTCACAAGATGTTTAATTTCCAGTTGAGAAATCAGAAGAAGACTTGAGTTCTCCAACCGACATCGTGGTAGTTCCTATAACGGATTCTTCACTTGAGGAAAACAGGAGAAATAGTCCAAATTCTATTTTTCGAGCAGAGACTTCCAAATCAGATCACCTTGTTCGATTTGTACTAGGACCTGCGACGGGCTTGAATGCAGTGCCATCACGATGGGCTGGAACCTTTCAAGGAATATCTGACATTGATAGTGCACAAGTGGTCGTTGCGAGTGTGATTTCTGGTTCAGACTTGTGTCCAGTTTTGAGCATTATTTATGCGAGTGGTCCTTATAATTTATTGGAGAAGGTCAATCGCAAAATCATAATTCGAGGGCGAATTCTTTTTAAGAAATGGGGAATGATACGATCTTCAATTGAAATTCCGATCTTATTATCAACTAATGCAGATTATTCTAATTCATATGAAGATTTGGATTCGAGGGCGAATTCTTCCCAGGAGGGAGGGGATGATGTGATTATTGGGGGTCCAAGAAGAATTCGGATTCTTGCATGGTTTAAAGTAATTGGATCTTGCAATGTGAATTGTAGTAAAGTGCAGTTTCGTGGTTTCTTCAAATCATATGCACAAACATGGTCGGATCGATATGAAATTTTAACTGGAGTTCGAAGACTCATTGGGAGTTTTTGTGTTCAAAGCAGATCGGATCCAATTATATGCACAAACATGCACAATTCACATTGCAGGATCCAATTACTTTAAACCATGCAAGAATCCAAAATTCGTCTTGGACCCCCAATAATCACATCATCCCCTCCCTCCTGGGAAGGATTCGCCCTCGAATCCAAATCTTCATATGAATTAGAATAATTTGCATTAGCTGATAATAAGATCGAAATTTCAATTGAAGATCGTATCACTATAGGTTCTTAATAACTTAGCAATGGACCTATAATTAGCATAATCAAATGATTATTAATGAATTCAACACATTTAATTCATTATTCTTTAATTATAGTCCAAAGACCATGAGTGACATCTAGCAAGATATCATGGCCACCAAGCATTGAGAATAGTCATAGAAGAAGAGTATCCTTTCAATAATTAGTTCTTGTGTAATTGATATCCTTTCACCAATAACATATTCCTAATCTCGTATAATGAGGTTATTTGCCAGCCTCATTTATATACAAAAGATTTCTTGTACCGGAAGTCAGGATCATTAAGTTCTAATTATAAACTCTTTCTAATTAAACTTGTGCTTTGCAAAGAATAATATGCCTTCTTACAAGTGGCCATAGGAATATCTTCTTCTAACATTTTAGGAGCGGTGAATCCTTTACTGATCACTCATAATATTTCCGTACTTCAAACCATTCTCAAGACTACCCATTGTTACCCATTTACGGTGTAACTCCGAATGGAATCAAAGAATGACATCCATACTCAAGATCTCTATATGGAAATCCCAAGTCTAAGGATCGCTTACACCCATTATTTTTTAGAGTATCATCCATTGAAAATACGGTGATCTCTATGCGGGTTAATCCGATGTACTTGTCAACTACAAACATCCATGTTTCTAGGTTAAGTGTCACTACACTATAGTTGATGAGATCAACTATTTCCTTCAAAAGGAATTGGCTAAAAACATGATAACCTGTCTGTATTAATGATGCCTTGTCTCATTAATACTATGGTTAGGGAGATTTAGTATTGATAACTTTAATTATAGTGGTCCCATCATCAGAACTTTCACCTACAATTTGCAGATGACATCTTACTTTTTGGTGAATACAATTGGGAAACAATCAGAACTTTCAATGCCATTCTCTTAAATTTTGAACTACTATCCGTACTAAGAGTGAACTACAACAAAAGCTCCATTTACGAAATGAACATGGATTGCAGAATTCTGGAGGAAATGGCTGCATATGTAGGGTGCAAGAATAGACACATCCTCTTCAAATAACTTGGCCTTCTTGTGGGCATAAAGAATCAAAAAGTTGTTGTATGGCAGCCAATAGTATCCAGAATTGCTCAAACCTTGCAATCCTGGGAAAATAACTTCCTGTCAGTGGGAGGTAAAGTGATTATGATTAATGTTGTGCTCAATACCCATATATATATATATGTGTGTGTGTGTGTGTGTGTGTGTGTGTGCAGGTAATTGGGAATACAACAGTTGGAGATGAAACCTTCCTTGGAGAAGAGAACTGAGGAACACTGGAGAACAACAACAGTTTAACCAGCTTGCAAGCTTACTCTAGGGCACACCTCATGTACAAAATAGCCAAGATTCATATTGTTTCAAAGGAGATATATCTGGAAAATATAGTACTAAATACAATTATCTAAAAATAGATTGATGCACAGGATTTGCCGTTCACAAATGACGAGGCTAGGATTCTATCCATGATTTGGAACAAATACTCACAAGCTAAGCAGGAAATCCTTGCATGTAAGCTCCAGTTAAAGGTTTTCCCTATCAAGCAAACCCTGCAGAACAGAGGCATCATCCCATCTGCGCAGGAGATCCCCTGCACACTGTGCAGCGCAGGTCAAGAGAACTATGAGCACTTAGTTTGTAGTTATCCTATAACCCTTTTTTTCTTGCGGAACTTAGAAAAGTGATTATATCAAGGAATAACAAATCACCAAGTATCTAAATCAGTGCCCATATTCCAGGAATTTTGCTCAAGGAAACCACCAGGTAGTAACATAGATGCATGGAAATCTCTATGGATTTCCTTCATCTGACAGATTTGAAAACTAACGAATAAAAGGCGCTTTGAGGAGAAACACCCATGATTAATACTGCACTGCAAGTCTTACAAAGAAACACCTGACTCAATATGAAAGCCACATAAGGAAAAACCACAATTCCCATACTCATTAAATGACTGGACATTACAGTCCTGAAGCTGATTAATGCAAATATGATATTTTGTCTGCATATTTGAGTTTTCAATGCATATTCATGGACACTATCACTAAAGCCTTGACACGCATTAAAACATGACTGTGACTTACTAGACTTTTTTACAAACTGTATGGATGGTAGTGGTGCTAGAATAATTGGTGGATATGAACAAGATGGAATTATGTAACCACTTGGCAACTAATCTGCTAGTAAAATTTCAAGATAAGTGTGAACTGTACAATGCTTTCATGCACCCTCTGACCCATCCTGATTAAATTTGGTTGTTCTTTTTATTTCATGTGACTGCTTTGTGACAGGATGAAAGCAAAGATTGCTAATAGCATGGGAGGCTACTCATATAGCATGAAAGTTCACAAATCATGCCAATGGTTTTCTCACTACATGCATTTCACACATATTCAGACTCTCCTGTGGTTACTAAACCGAATCAAACTTATAACTCATGCTAATAAGGGTCTGAGGATTATGGACATAGGAAATAGGACTAATTAATTTTGCTTGAACTACTAATTTTCTTGTGAGTTTTTTTGGCGGTACAGGATGAAGACAACAAAGGATACCATATAAAAGCAGATTCTATGATATGCATCAAACAGACTCTGAATTCTTTTCATCAGGGGACTAAAGAAATTGGATAAGATCTCTCATCACAAACATAAAAGAAAACTGAGTATTCATGAGAACTACCCAGAAAACATGGAGCTCCTGTCAAGTATCTGCCTCAACTGTGACAGAAAAATAAAGCTCATTGTATCAAAGTCCTGCAAGCCAATTACACTGTAGAAGAAGGAAGAACTCAAGCTGTCCAATAACATCTATAACATAAGTTGGTCTTTGACGATAACCTTATATTTTGTTCATCAACCTATCTGACTCTTCCATTACAAGGGTAGCTCTGCAATCAAAGCCGAGCTATGTACCAATATCCTCATAAAAAGGGGAACTGATAAGTTGATAGCCATGATGTTTTGATTTGCTGAAAAGCAGATAATGCTGATGAACTGAATGCTCAGTTGCTATGTGATCTTGTAGGAAGTTAGGGATCCATACACCAGATCACCCTTAGCTACACAGAGACAGATAGGGAGGTGGACACTATTATCAAGATCATCATCAAAGATTTAGCTTGTGTATGCTTATTACATCAGCTGGCAGATTTTGTAAAGTGTTCATATGGTTGTTTTTCTTTTCTTTCCTTTCTTTGTACAAACTTATTATTATCAATAGAAATTAGATTATCCAAAAAATTAAAGCTTTAAGCTTTAGGGACTAAGTCCTCTTAGTCTTTTATAGACTTTTTTGACTTATCTAAACTTCTTGTTTCGAGTTCAGTGGCGTCGTAATCCCCAAAACACACTGTAGGCTCGGTTCTCACCTCTTTATAGGTGACGGGTTAAGTTCTTGACAACTTTCTCATAGATCTGTCTTGAACTTCCAACCTAAGATATTGGGTCTAGTTACATGGCTGGCTAGATTCGTATCAGAGCTCAGCTTTGAGCACGTTGGGATACCCTTAATGATGTTAGGTCTCGTCTCTCAATAGCCAATGGGTCAACTTCTCGTGTGATAGAAGTATATTTACATTTTTCAGTTGTATTTCATTACTGATTTAAAAAAAAATGAGGCCAAGTCAAAAGCAATGGGATGAGAGCCAAGTCCCAAAAACATATTCGACCAAAACAAATTTTTTGAGGCTATAAAAGTGTTGCCCTCTTGGCACAAAAATAAAGACAATTAGCAAGAGATCTTTGCTTCATTTTTTTTAATTCTTTCTTGTGGCTGAAAGTGTACATGTGTTCATCACTTCGAAGGGCCATACAACTTGATTAAGTCCTGGTCTTGCGACTGTTGCTAAACTTGACATGAGCTTTTGGATTGAGTCTTAGAGAGTTGATAAAGGACACCGAGGGGAACTTTGGAGTGGGAAAAGGCGTGAGGGCGAGATCATTAGAGTGAAAAGAGCTATTCGAGTGCATACACAAGAATTGAGACACTTCTCGAGCAAAACACGAACGGCGAGAAAATTTTGATTTTTAACTTTATTTCTTGCAGGTACATTATGTCTTATAACAACCTGTTGTTCACCAGAAAAATTGTGGACGTGATAGAAGCAATTGTGCTCATAAAAACAATGCAGGAATTGCTGCTACTCTTCTAATAATTTGCAGTATTTAAGCCTTCATCTTTGCAGTCTGGTGTGATCCGTGGATTCAGCTAAAAAGACCACATTTTATACTATTTAATGCTGCTACAATCAGATTATCGAGAA
Organism: Pinguicula moranensis; assembly: GCA_028565015.1. Lineage (NCBI taxonomy): Eukaryota > Viridiplantae > Streptophyta > Magnoliopsida > Lamiales > Lentibulariaceae > Pinguicula > Pinguicula moranensis. Next base: position 3,927 of record JAOWBN010191123.1, on the reverse strand, counting down.
TCTCATGAAGGAGATCAAGTGCAACCTCAAAAGATTGCTCATTCTAGTGCTTCTACTCGAAGGTGTTTCAAAAGTCAAAAATCCTGCTGATCTTGCTGATTTATTCCTACCGATGCTCAAGTTCAGGTTCATTATCATCCAAGGAATGATCATCTGAGGCTAAATGACAAAAACCAGAACCTGCTAACAAGAAGGCAGAAAGTTCAGTTTGCAGAAAAAAATAGGAAGTATAGAAGCAAAACTAGGCATATCATGAAGCACTTTCCAGGAATTACCAAAAGTACATCAAAGTGATTTAGCATGATCTACCTGAAACCAAATGTTCACATGCAACTCAGGAACACTTTGAAGCTCTGATACATGGATGTCATCAGACCAGAAGATCAGAAAAAAATCGGGAAGCAATGAACTCGACCAGCCTGCAGAACAGAAAAATTCTGTTTTGATAGTTTTGTTGTTTTGTTGAAGATCATGATTTTCTCTATAATTCTTCAGGTGTTTCCTTGCACGTGTTGCTATACAACTTACAGACAGAGACATATATGCCATGCCGCGTTCAAGAAAATCTAGAGCAAAAGTCAGTCAAAACAGATTGGAACAACTTCCATATCCATTGTCTAGGGAATCCCTACTTTCAAGGGATCTTTAACCCTTCTTATCTTATCTTTTTTGGGAAATTTTATGTGTATAAAGTAGAGGGGTGACAAAGGTAGAAAGGAGGTCACGAGAGGGACAAAAAAATGTTGTACTTTTCTTTCAAAAACTTCAGAAATAAAAAGTGCAGAAAATTTACATCAAGGCGGAGCAGATTGTCTCACCATGATTCTGTCTGCTGAAACTTGGTTGTTGCTTCCAATTATGCTCGGTTAAATCCATCATTCTTCTTGGGATCTGCATATCTTGGGACTGCCTAAACAAATTGGTGAGGTGTAGGTCCAAAAAGACAAGATTTTGGTATTGATTTTAAGTTTGTTGATACACTTTGCATGTTTCTATTTTGTTGTTTTAGATTGGCCATCTAAATTAATAGATGCTGAATCAACAGCTAGTAGGGATTTAGATGTACGGTTAGTTCATTTAAGCCTTAACTGATTGCAACTTCTCCAAACAAAGAAGGCGGTTAATCAACAAGAAAATAATATGTGTAGAGGAAGGGGATTCGGTTAGAACTCTTAGAATCACACTCTTAATGAGGCTTCATTGATCTTAATGTGACTCTGATTATAAATTGAATGTGTTAACTACGTGTTTAAGGAGTTAATACAGCAAGAAGAGGAGCAGTGGCTTAAAAACCACACATTTAGTACCATTAAAAACAGTAGAAAGCATCTAGGACCCAATTTGTTTAATGGCGTGTTCTCATGGATTAAGGGTCAGCAAAAGCTTATTTCCATCCTATAATTTCTCCTAGACTTCATTTGTGATATTTTCTAGAACTTTTGGTATTTATTTGCAACCAACCCCCCGTTTAAATTAGAGTTAAGACAACAACAAATACCAGTCCTACACTGGGAAGCACACACACCCTTTCACTATGGATTCGATCCTGTACTTGCTGCTAGCTGCTCATCAGTTTGCATGCTTGGATTTAGGAATACTTTGAGGTAATTTTCCAGCTATGACACTGTGAAAAATAGTCATCAAATTGGCGTCGTTGCAGGGAAAGGCAAATGTGTTATGTGCTTCCAATTTCTGATTTTTTGTGCTTATAAGTTACTGTTTCATTGATTTTTTTCTTGTGGCTTGCTGTCTTATAAGCAACCAGTCACCTACTGATAATCTTACCTTTGACAACGAGCCATAGAGGTTACTGCATAGTATAAAGAGACGAGTAAAAGCACAAAAGCAACAAGTTCCAGCAAAAACAGCCAAAAGTGCAGCAGACTGCATTTATAATCCTAGGAGGAACCTGCTGCTGCTGAACCAGATATGGCACGTCCTAACAAGCAAACCTTGAAGGAATTGACTACTCCTGACAATAACCAGTCGGGGACAATAGTGCAATATCTAGATCCACCTGTTGGAATAGCTTTTGAGCTCAAATTTGGACTGATCCATCAACTACCATCTTTTTCTAGTTTGGCTGGAGAAGATCCTATCAGACATCTGTCTGGATTTATGCCATTTGCACAAGCATGCAGCCTAGAGGAGTGATTGAAGGTGTCATAAAGCTGAGAGCCTTCCCATTTTCTTTAAAGGGCAATGCAAAAGAATGGTTTTACTATCTCCATCCCAACACAATCACCACATGGATGCAGTTGAAGAAGTTGTTTCTGGAGATGTACTTTCCTGCCACTAAGCAGAACAAATTGAAATGGTAGATCAACAAAGTTGAACAGTTGTTTGAATAGTCTCTCTATGAGTATAGAGATAGATTTAATCTCCTAGTAGCTAGCTGCCCTTACCATGGATTCAATGCGCAGGATTTGACCCTTTACTTCTATAATGAAATTTTTGTCACAGATAGGCGCCTGGTGAATGTTGCATTTGGAGGGAGCTTGCTGAATAAAACTGCTGCTGAAACTGACAACATCCTAGAGGAGTTGGTTGAGAGTTCTAGGCATGAAAGCAGAAGGGTGGCAACAACGAAACTGAATGTAGCAGATGCTGGAGACAAACTAGTATTGAGGAAGTTTTAGACTGTGGAGGCAGCAATAAGAATACTGATTTAGAGGGATAAGAAAGTTGTTGTTGTTGTCTGCTAGATCTTCTTGCTGGCTGATCATCACATGGATCAGTGCCCTACACTGCAAGAGGAATCAGGGACTGAAGTTTGCTCCATGGGATTTCAGGTGAGAAATCAGTGGCAAGGATATTGGAACTCCTATTTCAGACCTCATCCGAATTTGAGCTATGTAAATACCTGCAACATTCAAAACCTACAGTACTTCAGGATGCCACCAGGACAAGGCTCCATGGAAGAAATGATGAAGGAGCTCATTATGATGCAGAAAGGCAATCTACAGGCACAGATTGAGGCAAGATCCAGCATCACCAACTTGGAGATGCAAGTGAGCCAGCTTGCAGACTTAATGAATAAACTGCAGGCTCGTGAATCAGGGAAGTTGCCCTCTCAACTTGAGTTCAACCCCAAGGCTCAAGCTAAGGACATGCTTTGAGAAGTGGATTGGTTCTCCCTTAACCTATCAAGATAGCAATTGAACTAGCAGAGCAGGTAACTATTGCAGAGCATAAACTAATGAAACTGATGCAGGAGCTGAAGTTTTTGAAAAAAAATGGAAGGAACAGTAGCTGGATGGATAAAGAACCCTTCAACACGCAAAGAGGACCAACCCCTTTTCCTGAAGCATTGAAAGATTTGAACAAAAAAAAGAATGACAACGAGTTGTTAGAAGCTTTCAGCAAGTATGAGGTAGAGAATATGCAGGGTGGGCCCCGAGCCTTGGCCCGTGACTTAAACTGACCCCATGTATTGAGGTTGTGGTGAATAGACCCTGAGGATTAGTTGGGTTGTCGAACCCGATCCGGATACCTTAGTTATCAAAAAAAAGTGTGAGGTAAATATTCCTTTGCTTAACATGATAAAAGTTGTACATCATTATGCTAAATTCTTGAAGGAACTTTGCATCATCAAGAGGAGGCAGAAGCTGAAGGGTGAGAAGAAGATCAGAATGAGTGAGTAAGTTTCTGCCATTTCAGCAAAGCAACTTCCCAAAAAGTGTGCTAATCAAAGTATGTTCACAATCCCATTCACAATAGCAGAAGTAAAAATTGCTAGACCCATGCTAGACTTAGGAGCTTCAATCAATGTCATGCCTACTGCACTTTATGACCTACTGGGCTTAGGGCCATTACAAGAAACCGTAGTACTTATTTATCTAGCAGACAGATCCACTGCATTCCCTAAAGGTCTAGTTGAAGATGTGCTTGTCATGGTTGATTCTTTGATTTTTCCTGCTGACTTTT
>JAOWBN010191112.1:0-15740 GCA_028565015.1 Pinguicula moranensis | reverse complement strand
TATGAGAATTTGGGTGTGAAAGATTCTGAGTTGCTGCAGGAGATGTGGGAACAGGTGGATGTTGTGGTCAATTTAGCCGCAAACACGAATTTTGATGAGAGGTAAACCATTTCTACTGCAGTAACTTATTAAACCATTTCTACTGCAGTAACTTAAAACTTACCTATTTATATATATACTTGCAGATATGATGTTTCACTCGGAATAAATACTCTTGGAGTCATTAACGTCTTGGATTTCTGCAAGAAATGTGACAAACTGAAGATCCTGGTTCATGTTTCCACAGGTCAGTGATAATGAAAATTACCATTCAAAGGGGGCATTGGCCAACCAACTTTATGAAACTTGAATAACCTGTAGAAAACTCCCCCCTTTTCAGCTTATGTATCTGGTGAAAAGGAGGGACTGATACTCGAGACCTCACATAAAATGGGAGTGGCGCTCAACGGAGCAACGGGGCTCGATATCTTTGGAGAGAAGAAGCTGGTGGAAGAAACACTGAAGCAGCTAAAGGAAAATAACTCTTCACAAGACTCCATTAAATTGATCATGAAAGACTTAGGAATGGAGAGGTATGATTGATTGGTTGACGACCCGGACCCCAACTTAGTTGGGGATATACTGGGTACGTTGTGATTGATTGATTGGTTGACAAAATATTTCGATAACATTATATATCTCCTCACCCACATTCACAAGACTACATTACCAACTTTTGAATATCACAGAGCAAGAAAATTTGGATGGCCGAATACATACGTTTTCACCAAAGACATGGGAGAGATGCTTGTTGGGGAGGTGAAAGAGGACTTGCCTATTGTCATAATCCGGCCGACCATCGTCGCAAGTACTTACAAAGAGTCGTTCCCCGGGTGGATCAAAGGAGCACGGTAAGGAACTAGACATTTAGTGAATACCAAAAATATTCTTGCCTGAAAAAGGATTTGATTGAACTTCAAATCGTTCTTTTCAATACAAAAAATTGAATAGTTAAAAGGCGGAATTTGGTGAATAGGGACAACTTCTATTCAGTTTTTAGTGTGTATTGTTTCTTTACACAATGATGATCCTTTATACACTTGGATCTGAGTGAAGTATGGTAAGTGTTCTAATTGTGGTTTTAGTGAAGGTAGTGTCCATAATTTAGGGAATCACTTCCTTTTACAATACCTTGATTTCCTCCTTCCTATTCTAACACTCTCCTCAAGTTGGGTAGTGGGGTCCATGATTCCCAACTTACACAGTACTTCGTGAAGTGACCTCCCTGAGACTGCCTTGGTCTGGATATCTGCAAGTTGATCTTCTGATCTGATGAAGGTTGGCTGATCGCACCACTTTATAACTTTTCTTTAATGTTAAGTGCATATCCACTTCAATGTGCTTTGTTCGGTCATGCTGCGATCGGGGTTCTTGAGATGCTAATGGCTACCTTGTTGTCACATTGTAATGGGCATACTTCATTTACTGGGAATCCAATCTCATCAAGAAGTTTTCGTAACCATAGTATCTCTATTAAACCTCTTGCAATCCCTCTAAATTCGGCTTCTGCATTTGACAAGGGGACTACCTTCTATTTTTTGCTCTTCCAAGTGACCAAGTTACCTCTCACTAGCATAAAGTATCCTAAGGTAGATCATCGATCTACTGGATTTTTGGCACAGTCTGCATCAGTGTATCCATGGATATCAAGGTGACCGTTTCTTTGGAATACAATTCCTCTCCCTGGTGTTCCTTTGAGGTATCGAACTATCCTTAGAACTGCTTCCATATAATCTGTCTGAGGCTTGTGCATAAACTGGCTCACAATACTGACTGCATAAGCTATATTTGGTCTGGTGTGAGATAGATAAATGAGTTTTCTTACCAGTCTCTAGTATCTGTCCCAATCAGCAGGTTTAACCTTCTCATCAAGCCATAACTTATAATTGGCTATCAGGGGAGTCTCAACTGGTTTGCAGTCTCGTAGCCTTGTCTCTACTATTAGGCCTAGGATGTATTTTCATTGAGAAATAAAGATCCCATGCTAGAATAACTTCAACCTTCCCAGATCCTTTATCTCGAACACCTAGAATAAGTTCATCTGGAGTTGTCAAATTTCCTCTTCCTCATTGCCTATAATAATATCATAGAAATAAATGATTAGAAAGGTAATAAGCTTTTCTTCTTCTTCAGGAATAGTTTATGGTGAGAGTTGTTCTGTATATAGCCATATTTCTTCATTGATACTTTGAATCTTTTGAACCGGTATCATGGAGATTGTTTGAGGCCATACAGTGAGTTTTTTAGCCTGCATCCTTGTCCCTTTGTGAAGTTCTCAGAGAATCCTGGTGCGGTTTTATGTAAACTTCCTTCTGTAGATCACCATGAAGAAAAACATTTTTTTACATCAAACTGATGCAAGGTCCAATCCAGATTGCAGCTATAGAGAATAGAACTTGGATGGTGTCGAGTTTGGGCACAGGAGAGAACGTCTCAGCATAGTCTACTCCATAAGTTTGTGTGTACATTTTGGCCTTAAGTCCTGGTTTGTATCGCTCAATCGAGCCATCAGCACAATGCTTCACTGAGAATACCCATTTGCAACCAACTGGCTTTTTTTCCAGTGGGTATTACACATTTGTCCCATGTGCCATTCTTTTTGAGTGCCTACATCTCTTGTGTCATAGCATGTCTTCATTCTGCTTGTCCCTGGGCCTCGATCACTGTGCAAGGGATGGTTATAGCATATACTGAGGTTGAGAATGCTTGAACTGCACTAGTTAGACTCTCCCTGGCATGATTAGCCACAAGATATTTTGAAGACCCTGGTACATGTTCTGGCTCATATCGCTTCACTGGGACTTCGTGAGTAAGCCGCGAGGTAGGATATACCTCTTATGTTTATGCTCCATCGTAGCTATCTCATCCTGTTCATGGTGAGTATTATCATATGTAGAATCAAGAAAGGAAGATAGTACCTCGTTATCCTGTAGTGGTGAAGTCACGGGCGGAGGGCACTAAGCAGGGCGGCCTATATCTATAATGGTCTCTGGTTCACCTGAACTGGACTCTGTAGTGGCAAGTATAAGCTCAATAGGTGGTCCACTAGAATATAGTAACCAATACAATGAGTCAGTGGGTAATAACTTCTCCTGACCATGAGACAGAGTATGACCATAATAAAACTCTATTTTAAGGAAATTGCATTCCATGGTTGTGTACAGTTTTTGAGACAGAGGATGGTAACACTGGTACCCCTTCTGGTTTACTCCATAGCCTACAAACACACATTTAAGAGCACAAGGATCTAACTTAGTGTGGTCTTTATTTGGGATGTGGACAAAGACTGAACTCCCCAAAACTCGAGGTAGTAGGGTTAGGGCTGGCGGTATTTGTTGCAAATCAGAGAGTGTTTACAGTGGTGTTTTAAGCCCAAGAATTCGTAAAGGAAGGCGATTTAATAAGTAGACTGCGGTGACAACAGCTTCAGGCCAAAGAAAATGGGGTACTCGTGAGTCAATCATTAGTGCCCGAGTGACTTCTAATATAATGCGATTTTTCCTTTCCGCTACACCATTTTGTTGGAGTGTTAGTGAACATGAAGTTTGGTGGATAATCCCTTTGTCCTTGAAAAATTCATGTATAGATCATTTGATAAATTCCCCCCATTATCAGATCTAAAAGTTTGGGCCTGACACTTAAATTGGGTAGAGATTCTAGTATAGAAATCCTAGAATTTTTGTGGAACATCGGATTTATTTTTAAGAGATAAATCAATGTCAACCGGGTACAATCATCAATATATAGGACAAAATACTAAATAAACTACCAATAGAGTTAGGTGCAAGTCCCCACACATCCGAATGTATTAGTCTAAAAGCAATAGGCATACGAGTATGAGTAACATGATAAGATTGTCTATGACTTTTAGCCAAAATACAGGTTTTACAAGAAAAGTTGTGCTGATGGATAAATAGTCTTGGCAAAAAAACTTTCAGATACCCAGTAGAGGGATGACCCAATCGTTGGTGCCAGAATTGAACTTCAAGATTCGCCGAACTGTGTGCCATTGAAGCAGATCCTTACTGAACCACCTCATCTACGTAATATAGGACCCCGCGCTCAGTGTCATGCCTAATGATCTTCCCCATTCGGATATTCTGTATGAGATAAAAAGTATGATACATCACAACCATGCAATTTAATTCTCAAGAGACATGGCTCACATATAATAATTTGCATGAAAGGGAAGAAACAAATAGAAAAAATTTCAGCTTCATAGTCGGCAACCCCTTGGACACTGGAGACCCCTTATTTGCAGTATGAATATGAGATTTCCTGGGTGTAGCAGAGGACATTAGATCAGCAGCATCATAGGTCATCGTATCTGTTGCCCCACAATCAAGTAGCTAGTCTCCATTTTTTGGTAATTGAGGCGTCTGAGCTGTGTAGACACTGCTTTGGGATGCACTTGGTGAGTCCGAGGATCTAGGTGTAAAGTATCGAGGATTCGAAATACAGGGCCTATTCTCCAATTTTTTAGAAGTTCTGGGCATTCTAGGCAATTTTTCAGAAGTTTTGGGTATTTGGTGCATTTTTTCAGAAGATCGGGCAATCCATGAAATTTTCTAGAAGTCCAGGGTACTCGGTGCGATTTCTCAGAAGCTGTAGGTGCACTCTATAATTTTACCAACTCCATGGGGGTGTATCAAGAATTCCCCAGAATTTGTGGGGTGTATATGTAATTCCTAAAATTGACGATGGCAATATGGTAAATAATTGGATAACAGGGGTGTATCAGTCTTTTTACCAAAAGCAACTGAGGGCAAAATAAACACATCTGTCTGATATAAAACCCGATCCCTCGATTTCTCCATAGGGTTTCGTGTCTTTTGTGGCGGATTTCTTGCGGCTACGGTGATTCTGCTGAATCCGGTAGTGTCACTGCCGTTGGGTTCATCATCGGTGTGTACGACCCCTTCAGGGTTGCCTACTGTGTTAGGCGCCATACCTCACCATCACTTGTTCCTTCTTTCTGGGTAGGTAGACCCTTTTCCAACATTTTTTGTTCGAATGGCCCTTTCATTGGCATTCATCGTATCACAACTTATTTTTGTCAAAATCCGTGCTCATGGATGATGCATTCAGCGGCTGCTTCGTTGGATCTAACCGGGAATGGCTGCTCTAATGCTTCCGATCGTGGTGTGCCCAGCAACTGCGGTGGCTGAGGTATTTAAGATGTGCTGGCGGGTGGCTTCTCTCCTCAACGTGGGATACGCCTTGTCTACAACGAGAAGCAGCGATATCTTCAACATATTACTTTTAATATTGTCATATTCGCCATTTACGGCTGCCAACAGTTGAAAGAGACGGGTGTCTTGAGTACGCCGTTGAAATTCAGCTATGTCTTTAGCGCAGCTCATGGGATTTGGATCTCGCTGGTCAATTTTCCTCCAATTCCAGTTAAGGGTACTAAACACTTTTTCTAGGGTTCCATCTCCTTTCCGGCATCGGTTCGCCTGAGTGATAAGATCATAGATCTGGAGAGAGTCTGAACCACTTTTAAATGTGGTGGCAAGGTCGATCGAGAGTTCTTTTGCCGATGGGGACTCGACGAATCGGTTGACGATATCTCCATCAATACTGTGCAGTATCCAGGAGCATACGACCAGATTGCTCTGCTCTCAATCTGGATATGTTTTGTCATCTTTGTCAGGGGTCGGTGGTTCGCCCATCAAGTGGCGTAGGTTGACAATTTCTAATTTTGGCAACCGATGATTTTTTTAAAAAAAATCAAAAAAAATGCTCCATCGGAGATCCGCCAAAACTGGCCTGAAACTAACGAAAACTGTGAGAATTAATACCGATAGAAATCGACAACCAAACCGCAAACCGTAGAAAACCGCTCCGGGACAAAACTGGCTAGGGAAGGTTCAATACTAATTGCCAGCCGAGTTTTTCTGGTGGTACGATTGGCAAAAATTGAACCGCCCATCTCTACTACTAAAGGTCTCCACATCTTGCATCTCTTCTCATTTCTACCTACGAGCAGACCTAAGTAAGTGAAGGGAATTTAGTTGTTAGCAATATAACCATTCAACCATTTGTTGTGGTGTATTTCCCTGCACATGATCTTATTTATCCCCATCAATCTACTTTTCTTGAAAAGTTTCCAAGATTTTACATAAGGGAAAAAGATAAATGGGGTGAGCATAGCAGGAATGAGGCGATGGTGGGGGATGTCGGATTGGATAAGGGAACTATATGTGAGAGAAAGTAAAAGGAGGATGAGCTAACAACATAGTTATGGATTTTTAAGAACACACTCAAAACAAATGGAGATGGAAAGACAACCCAGAAGGACAAAGGATCATACAAAGCAATCTATGAAAGTCGCAACAACACAATAGTGTTAGTCTAAGGCAAAATTAGGGGGAGTGATTAAGGAAATAAATTGTAAAAGGTAAGAATCAATTATACGGTTCTTGCCTTAATTACCTAAATCACTCTCCATGATTAACTACTAATCCTCTTATATGTATCACGATACACATGTAAAAAAGGTAATTTGATCAAAAAGAATATTTCTCTGCTAACGCGTTATCATGGTATTAGAGCAGGTTCTGATTCCTCAAACCGACCTATAACTCATCATCTACCGATAATCTGTCAAGAATGGAAGCTCCTAAGGCCAACGGCGACAAATTCACTGAGGAGACAGATGTTCAGGTGGATCTGCCTGCTCAAATTGCCTCACTGATCACGCAAAAGCCACCTAGAGAAAATAATCAGCCAATTCATCTAAGCATGAAATTGGAGAATGACAATTACCCCTTGTGGTCTCACCTCGTGAAGGTCGCCATCAGATGGCGAGGCCGCCTGCATTACTAGACGATTAACCCACCAGGTCCGGAGACAATAGACACGAACTTTCCCCAGTGGGAACAGGAAGACCTCTGTGTATGCTCATGGATACTGGATAACATCGATCTAGGCTTGGTGAATCGATTTGGAGAATACCCAACTTCCAAAGACCTCTGGAATGGCCTCGAAACCACCTACAATAGTGGCTCCGACGCCTTCCAAATCTTCGATCTCACTGTCCAGGCGAACAGACAAAGACAAGGAGAGGGCACCCTCGAGGATGTGTACAGAACCCTACAACGACTTTGGCACGAGGTTGACCGGCGAGAACCAAACCTAATGTCCTGTTCCTAGGACATCGCCATCTACCAAAGAATTAAAAAGGAAACTCGGCTGTATCAGTTACGGTAAATAGCGATTATGATAGTGTGAAGAAGTATCTCATCAAACTCGACCCACTAGTGGCTGTAGAAACTGCATACGAATCTCTACGCAGAGAAGTTTCCTGAAGCCAGATCCTATACCCAGGAACACAGAACACCAACAGGAAACAACAACCCATCCAACATTGGCAGCGGGCTTGTCAGTTGAACTCGGTCAGAAAAACCCCAATCTGGGGAAAGGTTCTCATCCCAAAATGACGCCAGAGACAAAAGTAAGCTATGGTGTACTGTCTACCACAAATCGGGACATGCAACCGAAAAAATGCTTTTAATGGGTTGGTTACCCGGATTGGTTGTACGTACTCCATAAAATTCCCAAAAGGAGGAACGTAGCCACCACTGTGGGACACCCAGAAGAAGCGGCCAGCAGCGGCGATGGCGTAGCATGTGACGGAGCTCATGGATTTGGCAAATTTACAAAAGGGGGCAACTAGGGTTTGAGAGCTCAAGAGAAATCGACAGAGTTCGCAACGATCTACTGAACGAGACTGAGGGCAAGAACCTATTTACTGCCGAGTTTCAAAATTTACCCCTGAAATGCTCATGTGAAAGTACAAAATTATCATCATATTCTCCAGAATTATGAGTATGTCATCGCAACCGTTGTCGATTATTGCAAGATGACCCTAGAAAATGGCTGTCTGACGGAGACACCCTACAGATTCTTTGAACCTGCCGATCAACGCCCAAATTTTTAAGAAATCACAGCCGCGTCCCTACAGGTCACAGAAATTTCAGAATCACCATGGATCTTTGCAAAAAAATTTTTTTAAAAAAAATGGTGTTCGAAAAAATTGCAGAATAACCCAGTATCTATAACCCTCGATTTTTCCAGTCCAGGTTCTTTAATCTAATGTAAACCAACCTACACAATGACCTATGACACATCTGAGCCTTCTGATCAAGAAAGATCCATCACCTGGTCCACTTCAGAGGTTCATAAAAATAGGAGTCCACAATGGATTTTTAATTGCGACGCCACCTACACAATGACCTATGACACAAACGATTTGGTCAACCTTACACAAACAAAAAGAACCCATATACATGGGAGTGTCTCAATCGAGCTATCCTCAAAATTGAAACTTTCTAATTGCCTTCATATCCCATCTCTCTCATGAAAATTGTAGTCAAGTAGTCATGTATCAAAAGAATTAAATTGTGTTGCACTGATGTACCCTAATTTCTATTTCTTACAGGACCTTCGGACTGGAAAGATCATTGGGCGTGATACTGAGAGAGGTGGTCTGTACTATGTGGATGAGGTGGCTCAACAAGGAACTGTAGAGCTTGCTCGCAGGATGTTGGATCACCAACTGGAACTGTGGCACCAGTGATTAGGTCATCCTTCCCTAGGGTATCTAAAAATTTTATTTCCTACCCTATGTCGAAATAAAACTACTCTTGATTGTGAGACCTATATTTTGGCAAAGAGCCACCGTCACTCATTTTCTTCGTCTGATACATGTACTATTAATGCTTTTCGTATTATACATTATGATGTGTGGGGTCTGGCTCCGAACTCTAGTCATAGCCAATTCTGTTATTTTCTTCTATTTATTGATGATTTTTCTTGCATGAGGTGGGTTTATTTTTTGAAAAATAAGTCTAGAGTTCCTAAGACCTTCCAGAATTTCTATCATATGATATCCACCCAATTTCAGTGGAAAATCCAGATCATTGGATCCAATAATGAGGGAAATTTATCAATGATACAATGACTACCTTTCCAGGAAAATGGTCTAATACATCAAACTATTTGTCCTCACAGTCTACAACAGAACAAGATGGCTAAAAGAAAAAAATCATATTCTCCTTGAGGTCACCCTTGCCCTAATGATTACTTCTAAAGTGACTTCCTTCCTCTGGCCCAAGGCCGTCGCAACAGTAACATATCTTCTTAACAAGTTACCCACTCAAACTTTCAAATTTGCCACACCTATCCATACGCTCTCAAAATATATACCCAAGGCTAGTTCCTTAACCTTATCCCCATGGGTATTTGGATGCTTTGTCTTTGTCTGTATCCCTAAACAGGATCGAACTAAACTAGATCCTTGTGCCCTAAAATGCATCTTTGTGGAATACGGGGTCCACCATAAGGGATATCGATGCTACCATCCTCCTTCTCGAAGAATGTATACAACCACCAACAATTTTCTTGAGTCAGTGTTCTACTACCCTACCCAACCTTGTGATCCTCTCAGTTGGTTACTCAGTTCTGCGATGCCTGTGTCCCCTGTCCCACAAGAGCTTGCTACAAGAACCATCGGGCCACTTCCTACGGAAACACAGACCGTGTCTTCTATCATTGAGGCTATATCTCCACTTTCATGAAGTCCTGAGGTAGACATTCCAACTATAGATCTTGATGATGATAATACATCCTGTGATTCTCTTCCTGAGAAGGATACTGAGGTAAACATTCCAACTTTCACTTTATGTTCTATAAAGTGATAGTGATATCATTGCGATTATCTGAAGAAAACCATGCAGCAAGCATGACCACATGAAGAGAAAACTATGAAGTTTCATGTGATCACTTTCACTCCAGTGGTCATTACATAAGAGAGCAAATAAGTGGCTAGCCTTATAGTAAATATTTTGTATAAGGAGTTCGCCTAGATAGTCAATATATGACCACTGTAAAGTAGACAGCTCAAGGCCGGCAATCCCTGGCCGGGTGCTACCTTCGTTTCCTTGTACTATGTAAATACTTCTTTGTATATAAAAATTTTGGCCTACCAAAAAAAATGATCTGTGAAACATGATCATGCATTAATCCATATGTTAGTCAATTTAGTCATCTAGTTGTTCCCTTACTAATGACTTTTAAGACTAGGGACTAATTTAGAGTTTGATAAAATTATGGACTTTCACAATTTGAGTCATCAACCCAAATGATCCATAATATACATATCTAAACCCAAGAAACAAAATGATTTTCATCACCTAGTATACATGAAACTAATAATAGCACAATACTCTAAGTCACATTATCCCAACACAACGACATCATCCTCCGGCTCACCTAGCTGCTATGGCTACCCAAGTTAATCTTGATGTTGATGACAGTGTCTGGTTCGTAGGGGTGAGCATTTGAGATTCGGGATCGGGTATGCCTGAATCCCGGTTCTGACACAAACTTTGTTCGGGAGCGGTTTCTTTGTCCCGATATCGAACCAAGTCCCGTAGTCCTGAAAAATTTTGGGACTGCAGGCCTCAGGTTGTCCCGAGGCCCGAAATCGCATATAGTTTGTGGCATGTTTGACCTAATCCATTCATGTCATGTCATGTCATATTCACATGCTTCAACTATCAAGCCGAAACTTCAATTTGGTTCATCTTCTACAGAGGTTGAAAGGAGAAACAATAATTCACTTGCAATGAACACAAATCCGTAAACGATTTTCCCGGGCAATTTAATTTTTATTACCCATCAAAAAAAAATCCTTCACAAAAGGGATGAAAATCAAACTGCTCCTACTTCTTACTTCCAATAATCAGACAATCAATTACATAAACATCATCACATCCTAGTACCTAGTCAAGAGTACCAAAGAGAACAGAGGTAAACTACAAAACAAGCATTGGCAGAAAATCCACTTTTGCATTTCTTTCAGGATGCAAGCAAAGAAGTTAAAAGATGAAAGCAAAAGATGGAGGGAAAAAGAAAAATAGAAGAAAGTAAATAACAAAGAATGGTAAAATCGTACCCAAATTCATAGTCTCACCCCCTAGCCCCAACCCCGGCCGTTCGAAGATACAAGCCAGATTCTAAAATCGAACCCAACATAGTAAAATCGATTCGAAATTGTGTTATTTTCCATTTGAACCCTAAATCTAGATTAGTTTTTCTTCCATATTAAATTGCTCAAAAACTATCTAAATAAGACCTAAATGAAAACAAAATCAAAACTTGTTAACTGTTCGTACTTGTTGTGGGCACCGGCAAGAGCTTTCACTGTCGAGAGTTTCTGAACAGTCGAGACGAGAACTTCTCTGCTTGTTTTGTAGCTTGGGGTTTGCCTAATTGCCTCTGCTTGTCGAGAAGTAAGTTTAGAAAAATTGTTTTATTTTTATTTTTTTAAATTATATCAGAATTATCTCAATTAAACGATAATTCAATTATATTAAGCGTCACAGGTACCGAACACTGCTACCATAATTATTGCATCGTGTATAAGCTGTTATAACCAAGGAATTTGAACGGGATTCGGGTTTCTCCTAAAATTTATGGGACAAAATCCCGACTCGATAAAAGTTCGGCCCAACCCGATATCCCAATTTTTCATGAAAAAATGGGACTCGGGGCTTGGTGCAATTGAGACTCGGGTTTTTCCGAGTCCCGATTCTCGTTTGCCTACCCCGACTGGTTCATTGGCAGTGGAGCCAACGAACATATTGCTAACGGGATTACTCCTCTCGCACAACAGCAACCTTACTCTGTATCTAACTCAGTTTCTGTTGGTAATGGTACACGTTTGGAAATCATGAACACCGGTACTTTGAATGTTAAGAATTCCATTAGTCCTTTGACCTTATCCCGTGATATCCACTGTCCTAAACCCTTTGCTAATTTATTGTCTGCATATAAATTTTCTGTTGACAATCATTACTATTTCATACTTACTGATTCTGGTTTTTTTGTGAAGGACAACAAGACGAGACAAATACTGCTAAGTCGTCCTTCACCTGAAATAAAAAATGCTCTAGTTGGTATGGTTGGCATACAAGCTAGCTTCTCCATGTGGCACTCACGATTTGGTCATTGTTCTTCTCAAATTACTCGTCATATTATTACTCATTCTAAATTATCTTGTGTCACTGCTACAAGTACAGAGTCTGTGTGTGAACCTTGTCATTTGGGAAAAAGTAAACGATTACCTTTTGATTCATCATATCGAGTTACTTCTTGTCTTTCGAACTTATTTATTCTGATGTATGGTCTACCTCAGTTATTTCTATTAACGATTTTCGTTATTATGTTATTTTTGTGAATGACTTTACTCATTTCACATGGCTTTATCCTTTTGAGGCAAAATCAGATGTTTTTCAGACATTCCTTACATTTCGTGCGATGGTTGAGAATAAGTTTCAATATAAAATCAAGTCTTTTCAAACAGATGGGGATGAGTTTTATTCAAACCAATTAAAAGTCTTCCTTAATAAATGTGGTATTATTCATCGCATTTCTTGTCCACATACCCCTTACAGAATGGACTTGCTGAACGTAAACATAGGCATAGTATTGAAATGGGTCTCTCATGTCATATTTATTATCAATAGACTACTTACACCAGTTCTTCATCATATAAGCCCATGTGAAAAATTATTTGGATTTGTGCCGGACTATACTCGTTTTCGTGTGTTTGGGTGTGCCTATTTTCCTTTAT
Organism: Pinguicula moranensis; assembly: GCA_028565015.1. Taxonomy (NCBI): domain Eukaryota; kingdom Viridiplantae; phylum Streptophyta; class Magnoliopsida; order Lamiales; family Lentibulariaceae; genus Pinguicula; species Pinguicula moranensis. The sequence continues at coordinate 3,058 of JAOWBN010191112.1, read as the reverse complement.
TTCGCCATTATAATTCTCATAAGTTGATGTTAGAAGCTCCAAATGTATCTTCCTTTGCTATAGCTCCCAACATACTGGATATAAATGTTTTGATCTAGCGACTCACACTACCTATATTTCTCGCCATGTTATCTTTGACGAATTAGTCTTTCCGGCTCGTAAGGGACATTCCTTGGCAACTCAGTCGCCTTTAGTAGTTGTTGTCCCTGTCTCAGGTGCTTTCTCAAATTTAATAAGCCCATTTTCTTGCAATTCTAACGATTCTAATATTTCTGTAACTTCTCCACGTGATGCTCCCAATGGTAGTGAGATTCTTCTTGAGTCTTCATTTCAGCCTTCAACCTCTTTAGATGTCAGTGGTCCAACTCACTTCATTCCACCAATTATTGCAGAAGAGCCTTCCCTCACTGCTGATATGTTACCCACTTCATCAGGTACGGTCAGCAGGCCCAATGCAGCATCAGGCGATCAGTTTCCAGCCACTATCAGTCCCTCACTGCCTCCTCTATCCACTATCAGCCCCTCACTGTCTCATTTATCACATCCTTCCACTTCAACCCAAGTGTCATCCAGTGATGAGTCCCATGCTCTTCGTCGAGAGCAGTTTCGGCGTACCTTGCCAGCACCAGTCCCCTTTCCTATCCTTGTTGATCCTGAGCCAGAAATATTACTAGATCCACCTGCTCCTACTCATGTTACTCGGTCACAAACAGGTTCGTTACGTCCTCGCCAATTTTCTGATTATCATCTATATTCTGCAACTCGTCATCCTTTTCAGGCCCTTATCAGTGTTCATGTTTCTCTTGAACCTTCTACCTATCAACAAGCAGCCATGTCTCCGGAGTGGATAACTCTTATGCAACCGAAGTTTGATGCCCTGATTGCTAATCACACTTGGGATCTATGCCCTAGACCATGTGATCAACATGTTATTCGCTGCAAGTGGGTTTATAAGATTAAACAGAAATCTGACGGGTCTATTGATCAGTACAAGGCTCACTTGGTTGCTCGTGGATTTAAGCAAGAGTACAGTCTAGACTTCTCCGAAACTTTTAGTCCTGTTGTGAAAATGGCAATTCTTTGACTTTTCCTTGTTCTAGTTGTCCAGTTTGCTTGGCCAATGCGTCAACTTAATGTTTCTAATGCTTTCCTCAATGGTGAGCTTGAAGAAGTTGTATATATGGAGCAACCACCAGGGTTTATTTTGACTTAGTTTCTGACTCCTATTGCTCCCAGCGAAAGGCCATCTATGGTCTTAAACAGGCACATTGTGCTTGGTACATTCGTCTGTCAGGCTCACTTGTGGATCTTGGATTTGTGTGCTCAATAAATGACTCCTCTTTATTCATTTTTCATCATGAGGATGTTCATCTGTCCGTACTAATTTATGTTGATGATATATTAGTCACTAGCTCATCCTTGTTCGTTGTTTCTACACTCATTGATAGTCTTCATACTACCTTCAGGCTGTGTGATCTTGGTGATTTAGGATACTTTCTCGGCATTGAGGCTGTCATAGATCAGTCAGGACTTCATCTTCGTCAATCGAAATATATTTATGATCTTTTGCATCAGTCTAAGATGGCATGTGCTAAACCGTTGCCATCGACATCAAGTTCAGGGGGTTATTTCGATCTCCAGATTCTTCGCCTCTTAACTTGAAGGATGTCACCTTATATAGACAGACAGTTGGTTCTTTGCAATATTGTACACTGACACGTCCTGACATTGCATTTTCAATCAATCAATTGTGTCAACATCTGCACAATCCAACTGTGGGTCATTGGGGCTCGGCCAAACGTGTGCTTCGATATTTCAAAGATACACCTGATCTAGGCTTGTGGTACACACCTGGGACTATAAAACTTCAGGCATTTTGTGATTCTGATTGGGCAAATGACCCTAATGATAGATGTTCTACCACTGGGTTTAGTGTTTTTCTTGGATTATGTCCCATCTCTTGGTCGGCAAAGAAGCAAAATGTAGTATCACAATCAAGCACTGGAGTTGAGTATCGTGCTATGGCCTTGAATATAGCTGAGCTATATTGGATTCGTATGCTCTTTCGTTATTTTCAAATTCCTCTTGTCGATTGTCCTACTTTATCGTGTGATAACATATGTGCTCTCGCTCTTGCCTCGAATTCTGTCTTTCATGCTCTTACTAAACATATTGAAATTAACTATCATTTCATTCGCGAGAAGATCCTCAATAAAGATATTGCTATTCATCATATCAGTACTCAAGATCAATTGGCAGATATCTTTACCAAAAGCTTGGGGACAACTCGTTTTCAATTACAACAGTCCAAGCTCAGGGTTGTGCCTCCTCACTTGCGGGAGGATGTTACCAACATATATATGGATAAGTCAAGAAGTGATCTACCCAACCCCTCATGATTTTTTCCCTAACGAAATCACGCTTGTAAATAGGCAGGATAATTTCTTTTTGTTAATATCATGTAACAAACATCTTATATATACATGTAAAGTAGTAGCGATGAGATCATTGAAGATTCATCATTCTTCTCTCTATCTGTCTATAAGTTTTCCTTTCTGTTTGTCTTGAATCTTTCACATAACACCGAGTCAATCTTGCATAATAAAAAAGTCTCCACCTAAATTTGGGCAACTACATACAATACATTAAATGTCTAGTCTAGCTAGTGTTAGGAAATTGACTCCAGAACTCACTTTATGTATTAATTTTAGATAGGCCCGTAAATTATTGTAACAAATAAGACAATTTTTTCGAGCAAGGCTGTACACTCAATAAATTAATTAAATTTTCAGATAAAAAAAGCAAGAAGATTACTTGGGGAGACCAACTGGACCAGGCAAGTTCACTTAAGTTTTGTTAACTAAGATGTCCAAGGAAACACAATGCCAAGTCCTGGTGCATCTGCGGCATTCTAAAAGTCTGCTTTGCTTGCTCCTCAGAAGATTGAAGATCATAAATGAGAAGATTCCCAGCTAGCATAAACGGCTCCAATTATTTTCTCATGCAACTCACGCCCTGAACAAGCAATTATACCCCTATCAACACCTTCCAAGTATAT
>JAOWBN010191111.1:0-27880 GCA_028565015.1 Pinguicula moranensis | reverse complement strand
ATAATAGCGAGAGGGGTAATTTTGGAATCTGGCCGGAGGCTGAGTGAGGGATAAAACCAAACCCTCAATTTTAAGTCAGAAAAATGTGCGTTTTATCACCCAGTTAGCCCAAATGCACGAGTTATCCGGCACGTGATACAAAAATAGTTTGATACCAAACATCAGATAACATAGACTAACCTACATTATCCCATCGTTGGCCTGCTACCAAACGGGGCCTTAGTAATAATTGATTATTTACATAACTAACTAATACTCTCCTTAAGCTGGGTTGTCGGATATTTGATATCTAACTTGCACAATATATTTTTAAATATTTTCTTGAGATCGCCTTAGTCAGAATTAGAGATAGGCTTACGGTGTGGGCTAAAAGGGCCAACCCATTTAGCCCGGCTAAAAATGGTGCATGGGCCCGCCCCACCCCTTCTTTAACGGGCGGGCGACGGGATGTATATGTGAAACGGGAGGTCTGAGCCCACTCATTTATGTGGTGGGCCAACCGCGGGTTCAGGGTTTGAACCCGCGGGCTAACCCGCCCGCCCGTTTACACTTGTGGATTTAGAAGACGACATTCGATCTCGATCGACTCGACATTCATTTTGTTGATTTGTTTGTCCATCTGTCTCACGTCTGAATTCTGATTCCGTGAATCTCTTTCCGATCTTGACGTCGCCGTCTACAGCTCCACTCTCCACTCTTCAACCAGGTTCGTTTTACTACTTGTAATTGTAATGTATGGGTTTGTGTTTTGTTTTCTTCATTTTACTTTTCGTATTAGGTTTGTCCAACTCTTACTTTCTTCATGTTCCATAACAATTAACAAACTGAAATTCTCAGGGTTCTGAGTTATGCTCCATAACAAAGTGAAAATCTCGGTTCTGATTTTTCCTCAATTTTATGTTGACAGATTTCCTCTGCGTGCTATCTAAGTAAAATACATGTAATATGGATATAAACTTTTGCATCCAAAATGCGTCCTTTTTATTGTTCCTTCCATATGGACTAATGTGTAGTTTGAAAACTTCATGATAGATGCCGTGATGCCCCTATTTCTCACTCGTATTCCCTTTTTCTAAAGCAGCTCCACTCCAGGTCCAGAGTCTCTGGAAAAGGTAAAAAACCTAGAAGTTGAACCATCAAGTGTGCCTGTTGCTTTCTGTTGGTTCGAAGTTCGAACCACTCGAATGATACAGATGTTGAACATAAATGCAATAGAATCTATCATCACCTTATGTGTATCTTGATATCTAATTTTTAATATGCACCATAGTTATTAGTTACACACCAAATGTTTGTGAAGTCGATACTTATCTATTTGAACAAACATAATTTGTGTTGCTGAATGTGTGTGATCTAAAATCCTTGTCATGTTTCAGGAGTGATGTCTTTTAAACTCTTTTGCCTCTTTTTGTTAAGGAAAGTTGCATTTTCTGTCAGAAGGAAGTGTTATTGCAATTTTTCCAATGGCTATTAAGATTTAAGAAATGCGTAGTTCTCAATGGGATGATGTAAAATTGTATCAATTAGATATTATTTGAAACTATTTTTAAAAAAAAAAATTGTTTTCACTTAAAACAAATTAAAACAATTATGTATCAATTATGTTGGTGTGTATCCACTTTCAAATAAGAATACTAGTAGCAGGACTGTAGGAGTTGGCATTGTCTACTCTCTAGTCTCTACGGTCTACCTATTGTCCTATTCCCTCGGTGAATTGTATAATGTATCGAATGCAAAAATTGAAGCCTTAAAATTTTTAAACATGCTTATTCACACTTCATGTTGATGGTTTGTTTCTATATTTTTAATTCCCTGTTCTTATCATCTTATGAATTAAACTCCATTTAGTTGTTTATTTATTTTTATTTATTTAATATTATTGAGAATTTTCATTGCTAAATACAGGTGTTCTGTGCTCAGTTTTGAAAATGGATGATTTGCGTGAGGATGATCTTCTTCAAGAAGAAGAAGACTACCTTAATTTGGATTCTGTAGAACCTATTACATAGAGCAGTAATACCACGGGTACCTCTAAGAAACCAAAAAAGTTGACATCTGCTGTGTGGCAACATTTTGAGAGGTACAAGAAAGATATTGATGGCAATACTTTTTGGAGGGCAAAATGTCAATACTGCAAAAAAGAGTATAGTGGGAACACGACAATTGGTTGTACTGGCACGCTTATGAGGCATGCCAACTAATGTAGATTGAAGCACGGTGGTGTGCATCTAGGTTTCACCAGTCAACCAACATTACACTTCACTTCTGATGTCAAGGTAACGGCGTGGCATTACGATCCCAAGGTATGGATGGAATCCTTGGTGTAGTTGACTGCTAGTTGTGACTTTCCTATCAACTTTGGTGAGCGTTATGCTTATGAGAAACATGTTAAAAAATCTTTCAACCCATCCTTCCAGACAATTAGTGCACGCACGGTTCGGCGTGATATCGGGGATTATTTTGAGAAATGTTTGGTTGAAATGAAAGTCGTGTGTAGCCTTGACGTCTGATATATGGGAATCTTTAGCCCATCTAGATTTGCAGCATAGTGGCACACTATATTTACCCTAGGTGGACTTTACAGAAGCGAGTCATTGGTTTTAGACTGGTTGAAAGGCACATTGGTGAGGTCATTGCAGAGAGCATTTTGGATGTACTCAAGGACTATGAACTCGTGGATTGCACAATCTACATCACATTATATAATGCATCTGCGAATTCGAAGGCTATGAGATCATTTGAGACTCCACTGAGGTCATACAATGTTGGCTTCCTTTCACATCAGAGATGTGTCTACCATGTTATAAATTTGATAGTTCAAGTAGGTTTGAGTGCTCTTGGAAAGGTTTGCAAGATTGTGTCGTGGATAAGGGTGTCTAACTAGTGCATCAATGCCTTCAAAGCTCAGAGCATCTCCTTCGGTTACATCTCGTATTTTGAATGCAGACATGTTCATTAGATGGAACTCGACATACACTATGTTGCAGAGATCGTCCGAGTACAAGATGCCCCTATTGCAATTTTTGATGATTGCACATATGCAGCTTTCCTCTCATCCCCCAGCTGTGTTGACATTCTTAGAGTGGGACTTCATTGACAAAATTATCAAATTCCTTAAGGTTTTCTATGAGGCCACGACTACTCTATCAAGGAGTTATTTAACTACCTCTCAAGAAGCCATACATCAGCTGGTATAAATGGCAAACAATCTTTATGAACATAAGGATGATGAGCACATAAGAGGTACATCAGTACATGGCACTCACTCCCTAAGATGTTTGATTGTTTTCATTCTTTATTCCTTTGAATTTTGATGCATTCTAATTTATATTCTATTCTTAGCATGTGCCGTGCGAGCAATGAGGACGACGTATCTGAAATATTAGGTTACCCCTCCTCTCTAATATTCATTGGCTTTCATTTTGGATCCTCGAGCCAAGATGACAATGTTTGAAAAAGCAAATAGTAAGATGTGAAGTTGGTTGGGATTAGAAGAGGACGGCACCACTGTCCTAAAAAATGTTGAAACCACTTTGCTTGACTTGTATACCAAGTATGAAAGCAAGTTTGGAGGAACGAGGGTTCGAGCACCACCATCTAGTGGGAAGAAATTAGTGGCTTGGAAATTATTGGGTGTCCTTGGTGCATCGTTAAGTTCGCATATAGAGTCGGGTGATGTTGTTCAGCATTTTGAGTTGAAGACTGTCTATGAAATGACAGATGAGCTCGATTGTGAGAACTTGAATCTTTTACAGTGGTGGCAAATACATAAGACCAAATAACCAGTTCTATCACATTTGACAAAAGATGTCTATAGCATTCCAGCTTCCACAGTTTCATCTGAGTCTGCATTTAGTACGGCTTGAAGGATTGTGGAAGAAAGACGCTCTAGGTTGACGCCAGAGATTGTTGAAATGCTGACCATTATTAAGAATTGGGAGATCCAGGATGATAGAATTGAAAATTTGGGTAAGTTGTAAGACTATTTCCTTGAGGAAGACAATGACCCTCATGTTCCTCCTGCACTTCCTCACTGAAGGTTAATTACTTAATCATTCATTCTTAGTTTATTTATATAATTAAAATTCGAGTTATATTAACTTTTACATACTTCCTAGCCTCCAGATGCAACAAGACTTGACTTGGGAAGGTTAAGTATTCATTATAAATTTATTGATATAACTAATTTTCCATTTATGCTAATACTTACGGTACTTTGCAGCAATTAACAAGAAACTATTGCAGTAGGAATCCATTTATGATAATGTTTCGGTTTGAAAGTAATTACGAAAGCATACTTATTTGTTGAAATTCATCGTTGTATTTGGATACTTGAATGTTCCTTGCTGTTAGCTTGTATTGCATGTATTTTCTGCTATTTGCTTGAAAGGATTGTTGTCTCCCTTTCCATAATTAGCTTCGTGTCTTTAAGAAATCTAGCTTATGCCATTGGCCATGCATCATTTCAGTGGGATGTCTACTTCTCATCATCCTAGCGAGTCGACTATTTTTTTTTTTATCAAGCTGCATGATTTGATTTAGCTTGTTTTGTTCTTGGATTGATTTAGCTTGTTAGTTGCAGCTTTGAGGAGCCTCTCGGTTGATATGTCTTCCACTTCCAGTTATGCAAATCTCACTCAGTTATTCAAGGTAGCAAATCATGAAGTAAAGAAATCTTGTGCACAAAACAGGCTATTCTGAGCAAAGAAATTTCATGAGATATACTGCATTTGATATCTTGTTGACATTCTGTATCCCTATTATCGACAAAGTAGTTTGTTACTTGTGACAAATAGATGAGAGATACCTTGGTTGCACTATTATCTCGAATAGGAGTCCACCTTTTCATATTTTGTGTAATCTGTAGTAGTTTGTGATTTGTCAATTTTTTGGTGATAATCTGATTCTTTTGGCAGAAGTGAAAAATGGTGCCACAGTTTTAAAAAGGGCCGGTTATGTCAGGCCCATTTCTAAAATGGGCCAAGCCCGCACCGCCCATTTTGAATGTGCCATATGAAATGGCATGTTAACCCATAACCCACACCGCCCGTATGCCTCTCATTAGTCAAAATATATGTTAGTTGGTCTTCAGAACGAACAAAGGGAAGACTCATAATCTTGTCTTTTAACTTTTCTTTGATGAAGTGTCAATCCACTTCTATATGCTTTGTCCAGTTATGCTGGACCGGGTAGCCTGAAATGTTTATTGGGGCCTTGCTGTCATACCAGAGAGGAGTCGGGTCACAAACTGGGAAGATGATTACTAAAATGAGCTTCCTCAACCAAAGTATCTTGTTCAGACCTTGGGCTACTCCTCTGAACTCAGCCTCAACACTAAAGAGAGCGATTGCTTTCTATTTCTTACTTCTTCAAGTAACAAGTAATTTTTCTTCTTGATAAGCCAAATATTTTATATATGGTAAAAAGTATTTATAGCAGAAGAAAAAATAAAGGAAACAAAGGGAACAAAGAAACCAACAGCAAATATATACAAGCGTGTCATGTCAGTATCAATGAGTATATAATGGTGGAGATGGCGTATTATCTCTTGATCATGAACTGTATATCCTGCCCTTCCTTCTTATCCTCTCTTATAGATAAGGGTGATCGGGAACATGGCTCCCCTAACATCATGAATGTACAGGCATCTCGACATTTAGTTCATTGCCTTCCCCCGCTTTTCACCAAGTCTGGATGTCATGACTATCAACTTATCGATATCCTTTTTATAGGAATATCGGTACATAGTTTGGTCTAGCTTGATGAGCTATCCCTGTAATGTAAAGAGGATATATCTCGTTGGGCTAGGATATACAAGTTCACTTTCGAAGTAACCATTCGGCCTCCTTAACCCACCCTTAACCATTCGACCTATATCACCAGATATAACCATTCGGATATATCTGGTTTGATTATATAGTGTATGTGTCACGGTACAGGTTAGGTGATATAGAAGATGATAAAAGGACTATCAACAGCCCTAGCTCTGGATTTTAACCCACCCTCTTCCCTGTGTAGCCTCATGCTCACTTGGAACGTCCTCTCATGCCAAATTTTTTCTCTTTTATTGGTGCCTAAGGAATGCTATGGAACTCAATCTGCAACTACATGATGGTGCATAGCAAGTCTTCTTCTTAATTACTGGACAGGCTGATTGTGTGAACAACACGAATAAAGAATTACCATGATGCTCACAGACAGTTGTTATCCACAACCAAGAAAAGAGATGACAAAAAGGTGGGAGAACAAGTGTGGTAGAGTGCACTCTACACACTGATATTGCATCCCCGGGAAAGTTAAGTCTCTGTTTGAAATGGAAATGGGATGGGGATTTTGTTGGGCCTGCACTTCTTGCACACATCGGCAAAATGACTCAAAGATCAAAATGATATAACATTTCCTCAAATGAACTGGGAGGAAAACCAGATGGCATAAGCAACAAAATGCAGCAGTCAAGCACATGAAGCCGATATGATCAAACTGATACACCGCTTGCCCCCTAATGTACTAGCTATATCTGATTACCATGGAGTGGATAAGCAGACTTCCAATGGATGGTGTTCTGAATTGCTTGAAAATTCAGATGGTGAAGAAAGGCAGTAGCCAAGTGGATTACGGACTTCAAGGTGCAACTTTTGGTGCAGAGAAAAGTTTTAATTGCTGGGTGAAAGATGGTTGCATGGTCACTTCAAAAATGAGCTTCTATTTCCTAGCTCAACCGGATATATCCTCTTTAAACAACAGGGATAGCTCACCGATCTGGTTAGAGCTATGTACCGATATCCCAAAAAAAGGATATCGATAAGTTTGATAGCCATGACATCAAGACTTGGTGAAAAGCGGGTGAAGGCAATGAACTCAATGCCGAGATGCTTGTGCATTCATGACGTTAGGGGAGCTGTGTTCCCATTCACCCTAAGCTATAAGAGAGGATAAGATGGAAGAGCAGGATATACAGCTCAGGATCAAGAGACCATAAGCCATCTCCGCCATTGCCAGGGGAACAACATGCTTTTAAATATTCTTGTCGTTGTATTTTACCTTGTAAATACTCTTTTATATATAAAATATTTGGATTATAAAAAAAAAAACATTCGGCCTCCTTCATCACCTATTCTCATTGCCTTCACTGATTCTAGTAATTGGGCCTTGTCTTTGATTGTCTTTGATTATCTTCTCTGCTCCATATGTTTGCATCTTTCAGTAGTCCGTATTCATCTTAGCTCATTGGTCAAGCAACATCTTAGGCTTTTCATTGAGCATCAGTGACCGCAAGACGTGTGCAGTCTTGTGTACAATTTAATCCCACGTGTTGCCAGAGCAAAAAAGCTCCATTGGACTTTAGTGCCAGAGCCATTATCACTTTCCATGGGATTCTTTACCCAACTAAAGTGATCCCTTTCATCCTCATGGGTCTGTCAACCAGTGCATCCTAAAGTCTCATTGAATTTATGTTTCAAATCCTTTTGTTGATCTCTTCACTCCTTTCTCTTGGGATGTTCATTTTGTGGCTTTTTAACTCTCCAAGTCACTGATCAATGGATTTTGTTTAGTGTAGCAATATCCTATAGTGCCTGACGTTTGCTACTCTGTCTAGTGCCTGACGTTTGCTGCTCTGTCAGCCTGCAGCTTGAGTGTGCTCCGTAGTTGCTAAAACTTTGAGAGTCTTCTAGCAGGCTGATTATAGTTTCAAGCCAAATCCCGAGAAATACTAGTGTTCGTGTTAGACCAAAATTCTTTCCAGGAGTTGCAACCTTGTTTTTCTCCCTTGTAGCTATCTTTCCCCATGTATCTACGTTGAGTTCTCCTAGCCGATTGATTATTTCTGCAATTGGTGCTGCTGATTTATCTTGAGTATCACAGCTGTGGAGTTGTGGATTCCATGCTGTAATAGGATCATGATCCTTCTCTTTAGGGTATATCATAGTCTTCATTATGTCAAAGGGTCAATGTGTACAGAATTGCACCAATGATTTCTGCACCTGAGCTTCTGGAGGTTCTCACCCCCCTTGTGGTACCTAACCTATACCAAATTGAAGAGTAGTGCAATGAGATATGCAAGGGCTACCTTCATGAGAGAGGGTGGATATATTTCCCTGGTAGGCCTAACCTAGAGGCAGGCGCATGACTTGCCCTCAAAATTCGTCATTCAGCCATGAACCTAACCTGTACCACATTGAAGAGACAAAATATAAGTGGACCAATGATCCAAGACATAGGTTCTAGGCAACAAAAGTGTACTTCCTAGCTGAGATGCTTCTTGTGACTTTGAATGTTCTCTAGCCAATAACCTCTACCTGCTCTCGAACAGTCTAAAATAATATCAAACCTCACAGTTACCACAACAAACTCACAACTGCAAGTTCTTAAGAGGACACAGTATACATCAGATGTTCCATTTCCCCAATACCATAACAATAAGATGCAAGCATGTAGTTGAAGTAAGATTATTAAGTTAAGCATGCAATAGGATTTAGGAGCCAATCTATAGAGGAGAAATGTATTTGTTTGTTTGTTTTTTTGCAGAAATTCACAACCAAGAGGTTCGCTTGATGTTTGATGCAATGCTTAGGTAATTTGGAGCTTTATCTTGGAAGTGTTTCAAGTTTCTATCCTTCCAAACTAACCATGCCAGAGCTGACCATATAGACCTCCAGGCTGCTGAGTTAGCCGTAGATGGTTTTGCAGCCATAAAGTTGATTATAGATGGGGCTGGTGCATCTGCCAGTTGGTCTATTTCAGGGAAAGATAGCCATTGCTTCATAGATTTCCATACCTGTAAAGTTAGGGGGCAAGTTCTAAATACATGATTCACTGAATGATTGCGGGTCAAGCAGAAGGTGCAGCTGATTTCCTCCGTAGGGGGAATGATGTGGTGTAGTTGCAGTGCTCCTTTAGTGGGAAGAGAGTCTTGAAGGAGCAAATGATGTCCATACCGAATTCAGCATCTCTCCTTCCTGGAGAGAATAAGGTGATGCAACTGAAGCTAGGATCCTGTCATATGCCTGCTTAACTGTGTACTTTCCCTCTGTACTAGTGTTGAAATGATATTGATCTTTGCAAGTTTGAGAAATGCAGACATTCTGCAGTAGCAGTCTCATTGATGCAAAGTCCTGTACTTCAGCTGGTCTTACATGCCTTCTCCAGTACCAAGACCAGTACCATTGTGAAAAATTCAAGGATTCCATTTCTGAAACTTATGCATGCTGATTTATTATAGTTCTGTATAACCTTAGGAATTGTTGGGCTAGAGAGGTGTTTTGTTTCCAAATATTAGTCCAGAATTTGATGTTTGTACCTAATCCAACCCTCAGTCTAGTTGATTGATCAAACCAGTCTGATTTTAGCATGTTTTGGATGTTGTTCCACCATGTAGATGCATAAGTGTTGCCGCTCTTTCTGCCTTTGTGAGCAGAGTTCTGCTGAGGTAGCCTTAGTTCTCTCCATTTTCCCACAAATAGAGATCCATCCAGCCCATATTTTGAACGCAGGACCTTCATGGCTAAATCAGAATCTCCAGCAATGATCCGCTCTCCCCATTTGCCCAATAAGGAGTCATTTAAAGCCATCAAGCTCCTGATACCCAATCCTCCTTTATCCACTGGTGTAGTTAGTTTTTTTTTCCAGGAAATCCAGTAGACAGATTTCTGATCCCTTCTGGTATTCCAAAAGAAACCTCTCTGAATTTTTTCTAATTTACTGATGACAACATTTGGAGCTTTTAGAAAGGAGAAATAGTGAGAGGGAAGAGCATTAAGAACATCATTCATGATTGTCAATTTCCCTCCTGCAGATAAGAGTCTATGATCCCAAGCATTTAGGACTTAAGAGAATTTGTTAATAATTGGCTGCCATGTAGCTGTTCTTGTAGGATTTGCACCTATGGGGAGTCCAAGATACTTGAAGGGAAATGTTGCAGTTTTGCATCCAAGGTAGGCAACCATCTCTTCAAGAATGGATTGCTAAGTTCATTCCTAATAAGCTACTCTTTGAGTAGTTGATTTTTAAATCACAAGTGATCTCAAAATTCAGAAGTATAGCTTTTAAGGACTTGATTGTTTCCTATCTCGGTTGTCCAAACACCAAAGTATCATCAATATACTGTAAGTGTGTGAGTTGTAGTGTATCCTTTCCCACTTCCAATCCTGCAAAGAGATTTAAGCTGGTTGCTTTCTTGATCATCACCGAAAGTCCCTCAGCCGCTACAAGGTAGAGTAGGAGAGAGATAGGATATCCTTGTCGAAGTCCTCGTCGTGGAAAAAACTCAGAAGTAGGGCTGCCATTTATGAGAATAGATGAAGAAGCAAAAGCAAGTAATTCATTCACCCACCATATCCAGGCTTGTGGGAATTCCATTTGAGCCATGACATCCTTCAGATAGTCCCAGTTTACGAAGTCAAATGCCTTATCAAAATCTATCTTGAAAATAAAGGCTTGTTTTTTAAGCTTTTTCATCTCATCTCCTATTTCGTTGGCAATGAGAACCTCATCCAACATTTTTCTTCCCTTTATAAAGCCCGGGGAGCAATAATCTCTTCTCTATAACCTTTGATATAATCTTTGGGATGACGCCAATTAAGGTTATAGGTCTGAAATCTTCCACCTTAAGAGGAGTAGCTGTTTTGGCATGTAGTAAAATATGTGCAGCATTGCTTCCTTTTGACAATTTGCAGTTCCTGTAAAATTCAAAAAACAATTGTACAATGTCAGCTTTAAACCAGTGTAGGAAATGTTTAACGAATTTAAAGTTTAACCCATCTGGTCCAGGGCTCTTTTCACTGCCACAATCTTGAATTGCTTCCCATATCTTATTTTCAGAGAAAGGCTTCATTAAATGTTGTTTTGACAACGCTGAAACTGATTAAATCTCTTGCTAGAGATCTTGGGCCTCTTCCAGTAAGTTTCAGAAAATCTGTTATCAAAATGATTTTTGAAGCATCTCTTAATGTCCCTTGGTTCTTCCAGCCAATGTTTCCCTTCCCAAACTCCCTGGATAGTGTTTCTTCTTCTGTTTTTTTTATCCATCTGTGGAAATAAGCTGAATTTGTGTCACCTTGCTTCAACCAGTGAATTCTAGCCTTCTGAAGAATGTAGACTGTCCATGGATCTTGTTAAATCTTGGAGTTCTTGTTGTTTACCCAACAATTATTGCAAATGTTCATCAAAGAACTAGTGGTTCTGTTCTGCCTTCTTTTCCAGATCAGACAACTCTGCTAGTAGTTGATTTCTTTGGGCCAAGGAGTTCCTAGGCTGCTGGGAGTTCCATTTCATTATTCCAGTCCTTATTGCTTTTAACTTGATCTTTAACCTGTGACTTGCATAACCAACCGGATTTGTATTGGAGCATAGATTTTCCACTACTGAGATGAAGTTTGGGTTGTCCAACTAGCAGTCTAGTACCTTAAAAGGCTTGGGATCCCAGTCTTTGAAGTTGTTGCAGAGAGAAACCGGGCAATGATCTGAATCATCCCTGTCTAGTCCAGATTGAGTCCATGTTGTATTGTTTCCAAGCCATATATCATTCACCAGAAATCTGTCAAGCCTACTCATGGCTTTAAGGGACTTTAGATACCATGTATATTTCCCGCGGAGAATCTGTAAATCCTGCAGATTCATCCAATTGACAAATGTTCCGAAGGATAAGATTTCATAAGCCATGGAGCGATTAGAAGTTCCTTTTTTTTTTCTGCTGCATCTAAAACTGCATTAAAGTCTCCCATGAGGCACCATTTATCCTCTTCTTTCCCTTGGTACAGTTCCAGTATTTGTTTCCATTGCCATTCTTTTGCTTCTAACTCATTCGGTCCATAGATATTTAACATGTGAGAGGTGATTGTTTCTGAATACCAATTTCCAGCAGCTACTATAAAGCCATCACCCGAATAGATGTGTAGTCTATTGAAAATAGCTTTATTCCAGATGCATAACAACCCACTTGATTGTCCCAGGGAGCCTTTATATATCCAATCAAACTCTTCATCGTACCATAAATATTGGCAGAGTTTTCTGTCCACTAATTACATTTTAGTTCTTGAAGACTTTATGAAATCTGGTAGTTGTTTAAGAATAAGGCTTTTAACTCTTCTCTGTCTTCCCTTTCCACAGAGGCCCCTAACATTATATGTGATAACATTCATCGAGGAAACTCAGATTCTGTAATTCTTGGCCTTAGCTCTACTTCCCCGCTGACATCCTGAATTCTTTGTAGGTTGATCTTGATCAGTTTCTCTTTTGCTAGTAGTTGATCAGGATATGTTAGAACCAAGAGCTTTCCAATCTCTATTGTTTCTTCAGCTTCTGCTTCTAAATGATCTCTAGAGATATTGTTATGAGCAGATAGATGGCTGATCCAATCCCCAAGTACAGCTAAGTCTTTCTCTCTGTCCGAGTCATTGTCTTTGCGTGTTTGACTCCTTGTCTTAGGTCCACTCCCTTTCCTTCTCATGATCCTTTTGGGAGGTTTCTCCTCAGCTGGTTTAGTGGCATTGAGAGGGGGGAATTTCACAAGGTGATGATAAAATTTGTTGAATATGTAGATCAGATCCTTCTCCAGTGTAGGAGATTTACTAGAGACTGATGTCTTTTGTTCTGAAAGCAGAGGTGAATGTACCTGGCCATTTGCTGATGTGTTTGTATCCACTGTACCTTGATCCTTCAGCTATTCAACGGAACCAGAGCCCATATCAAGTGAAGAGGATTCGCAGTTAAATGAATTTTTTGGTTCTGAAATCTGTAGAGGAGAAGGTATCTGGAGAGGCCCATCTTCTATTGTGATTTTTCCTCTGCCATTTGGTCATGGACTGGTGAATGGAAACATTCTTGGCAGACCTCTAGTGATGTCTGTTCCGTTCTGTGTGTTGAGCCAATACCCCTTGACATATATTTCCTTTCTAGTAGAGACTTGTGTATCGGGTACCATTTCACTAGGTGACCTATATTTATAGTTTGTTAGGAATCCAGGATGAAGTGCCCGCAGTGTTGGGAGGAGGGCCAATTGTGTCGTCTGAAGGAGTCTTTTTAACCTCTTCCCTATTATGTAAGACTTGCACCAGATCAAGCCTAACTGTAGGTACTGATCTTTCAGACTGCATAATTGTATAGGTAAACCAAAGATTTTGATACAACATAGTTTCTATGCTAGAGGGTCAATGGTAGATGCAGTCCATGGCATAATGTTTGATACCCAGTTACCCAGCCATTCAGAGTCATTTTTGATCAAATTCTTCAAATCCATTTCTTCCTTCTCCCAAATAAGATCCTTGCCCAAACCCAGAGGGCTAATGACAATGTTTAGATACCCTGCTGATTTTAGATTAAGCTGCAGCTCTCTACTCCCCTCCAGACCAATCAGTGATGCAATGTAACTATTTTCCAACCAGGAGAGGTCTGCTTCTATAGTAGAGAATGAGAGTAGTTTATCTCTGCCCTGATGATTTCCCAAATCTGCCGCTGGTGTTGTGCTGGTAGATGCTTCTGTAAGGGGAACCTTCCCTACATTGCTAGATGGGATCGATATTAATTTAGTCCTGTAAATAGGGCCGAGAGAATGTTTAGCTTGGATAGGTTTATCCTTAGGAAATCTGGCCAGGTTTGTATGCATCCGATATGAACCAAACCAAATGTTGTTGAGCATATACAATCTCATTTTCATATCCACACTATCTGCAAATTGAACAAAGCCAAAGGGCTTGCCATTTCTGTCCAACTTGCGTACAATAGATAAATCACTCACAAGGCCTTGCCTGTTGGATATGAAGTATGACAGTGGATGATTGGAATTTTGTGTTTTCTGTGGGACTCTAAAGCCTAGTCTCTCATGAACCGGAGGTTTGATTAGAGCATTTGCATAGCTCTGAGTATGATTCTTGTTAGATACCATGGGGTTTTTCCCTGCTCTAATGACAGCACGCCGGATCCTTTTCTTCTGGTGAGAGGGGATAAGCCACTTAGACATAGTCAGGAAATAGATCTAAACTACCTGCTATTGAGGAGAGAGTTTCAAGTATGAGGGCTGAAGATGAGTGATTGTAAGGCAGAGAAGGGATATAGGAGGTGTTACGAGTTAATGAAGATAGGGTTAAATGTAGGAGCAGTTCAGAGACTTCCGAATCGGTAAGTGTCCTCAAGAATTGATGACACTTGAGAGCTCAAGAGCTAGATGGAAAAGAGAGGGGCGGTGGAAGATATGAGTTTACCGAAGGGTACAGGTATGTGAAAGTGCATGAGAAGTAGACCTTCCCGGGTGCGATGAGCGTCCCTGGGAAGGAAAGGGAAGGGAAGAAGTTGAGTGAGTGAGCTATGAGCAGTAGTTGTTGGAAAGGGACAGATTCATCGGAGATGATGGCTGACGAGTGGCGGGTTTACTGTTCATGCGGTGGGCATTGTATGGAGAGGAAAATGAGAACGTCTGATGATACCCTTATCTTCAGTCCTTCAAGTAACAAGGTTACCGACGACCATCATGAAGTATCCGACGATTGATCTTCTGTATACTTGATTTCCAGCCCAATCTGCATCAATCCTTCAATGTTCGGCCATCCAATTTTCTTAAAGATAAAGTCAATTTCTGTCATTCCTTTCAGATAGCAAACTACTCTTTGATCTGCTTCCATATGGTAGGTTTGAGGTTTGGGCATAAACTGACTGATTTCCCCAACAGTCTAAGTTATATCAGGCCTAGTGTGTTAGAGGTATATCCATTTTACAACTAACCTATGATACTGTTCACGATCCGCCAGGCTTGATCTCTCATCAAACTGAAGTTTGTGATTCATCATTATTGGGGTTTTCCACGAGTTTGCAAACCAGCATCCCTATCTCGGCTAAGAGGTTCAGTATGTATTTCTTTTAAAAGATAAATATTCCATGGGCTGACCTTAACACTTTGATCTAAAGAAAGTACTTTAGTTGTCCCAAATCCTTCATTTTGAACTCTTGAAATAGATTCTCTCGGAGTTGTTGGAATAGGGGCGCTTCCTATAATAATCACATCATCAATATAGATGATGAGGCAAGTAATAAGCTTACCTCGTCTCTTGAGAAACAGGGTAGGGTCTGAATTACTCTGTATATATCCGTAATTCTTCATAGCCACTGAGAACCTGCCGAACCAAGCTCTAAGTGACTGTTTTAGACCATATAATGCTTTCTTCAAGCGGTAAGTTTCACGCTTCTTAAATTCTGAGGAGTATCCTGGAGGTGTTTTCATGTATACTTCTTCTTTGAGATCTCCATGTAGGAAGACGTTCTTTACATCAAATTTATGGAGAGACCAATCAAGATTTGTTGCGAGGGATAAAATTACCCTGATAGTGTCAATTTTCTCCACTAGTAAGAACGTCTCAGACTAATCTCGTCTATAGATTAATATGAATTCTTTTGCTACTAGTATAACCTTGTATCTCTTGATTGTTCCATCAGCATTGTGTTTTATAGTATATACCCAACGACACTCTATGAGTCTTTGTCCATATGGTGGTTTACACTTCTCCTAGGTTTCATTTTTTTATTAAGACTCTCATCTATTCTTGCATAGCTTGCTTTCACTCTATTTTTTCTTGGGCCTTAGCTATGGTTTGTGGTAACTACACAGTATATACAAAAGCCAAGAATGTCACAGCCTGTTTGGTTAGATTCCCCCTGGTTACATTAGACATTGGGTATCTAGATATCTCTGGAACATGATTTGACTCATATCGCCAGGCCGGAATGCCCGTGTTTCTTCTTTGGAGAAGAGTATATGATTTGACCTCCTCTGTATTCTGCTCAAATGAAGGATCAAGTGTCCTAACTTCAATATCTGGTTCAGGGTTATAAATGTGTACCTCAGGGGACCATGGCGGAGAAGAATGGGACGTAGCAGCTTCGGCTGGAGGGGTAGGTTGGAGCTTCATGGAAGGTGGTTTGATAGTTCCTGCGGTAAGATCTTGTGAGGCAGGAGGAGGAAAATTCAAACGTAGCAGTCAATCGAGTGGATCACTCGAACTCTCCCCATGACCACAAGGTTGGGAAAGATAATAGAACTCAAATTCAAGGAAGCTACAGTTTAGAGTAGTTTACATCCGGCGGGTAGGTAGATGATAGCATCTATAACCATTTTGAATAATCTCATACACTACAAAGACATATTTTAAGGCACATGGGTCAAGTTTTGTTCTGTCCTGGCGAGGAATATGGACAAACACATAGAGGCTGAAAAATCGAGGTGGTAAGGTTAGTAGGGCAGACTAGGGTAGATGTGTGGAAAGGGTATGTAGGGGAATATTATGGAGCTCGTACCACCAGTTGGGGTATCTCGTACATTTGAAGCATTTTTTCTGTCGAGTGGTCGGATTTTTGATAGTTAGAGCACCAAAGTTTGCTATTATCCATGGCGCCGTAGCGGGATGATGATTTCCCCCCAATTTTTGGGCTTGTCTGACCAGACCCGACTTATGAGGCCAATAGCCACTAGCTTGGTATTTTTGGGTACGGGCTGCTATAAAATATGGTGATGGACGGATTCACAATGAAGAGTGGCATACAATATTTTAATGGGGGCAGTGGTTCAATTTTGTGAAGATCCCATTTGATACTATCAAAATCATTGTGTATGGCGGCTAGAAGTTGGTAAAGTCGAGTCTCCTATCGAAGCAGCTGATAGATCACCATATTAGCGGGATAGGACATGGTATTTCGCTCCTGGCGGGTCAATCTCTCACCTAATTCTGTGCAGGATGGTATACACATATTCAAGGGAACCGTCGTCTTGTCTTTGTTTGTTGTCCGGAATGGTCAGGCCAAAGCTCTGGAGGGCGTTTGAGCCACTGTTGTAGGTGTTCTCGAGACCCGACCAAAGATCATTCACCGTGGGATATTAGGCGAATCGATTCACTAAAATTTGATCAATATTGTCAAGTATCTAGGAACAAATACACAAATCCGTCTGCTCCCACTATGGGTAATCTGTATTTGTGGCAGCCGGGGGATGTGGGTTGCTCGTCAAATGATGGAGGTAGCCATAGCCTCCGATGGCTACCTTCATGAGTCGTGACCATAGGGGATAATTATCTTGTTGCAGCTTTGTGTTAAGCACGATGGGCTGATTGCTTTCTGGTTGTGGGAGGCGTTTGAGTAGAGAAGTAAATTGAGTAGGCAGATCCGTCGGAGCATTCATCTCCTCGATGGATTTGCCGCCTGTGTCCTTGGGGTTTGTCGTGGGGGACAGGGTTGGTTTTCTGGATAGATGATGAGTTTACAGACAGGTTTGAAGAACCAAAGCCTGCTCTGATACCATGTTAACATTAGAATAGATCTAGAACTCTTGTTTTTTCATTCATCATTTGTAGTATATATACAGAGGAAGAATTAGAGAATCCTAAGTAGTGAGGTTGTGGGATAAATTGGGTAAAGATCGTGACTCACGATCCTTACCCGTTTACAAGATTTCTCGCCCAATGACTTAGCTATAATTGATTCTTTCCATAACTAACTAACAATAAAAGTACATTCTATCAAAAGAATAAAAATAATTCACATAATCAAACAATGTTATTTTTACCCTTTATATAATTAAGAAAAATGAAACAATAAACCTATTGTCTTGTCTATCCAGACAATGAATTATTGTAAAAGGAAGAGTAGATTTTCTTTCTAGCTTCTGAAATGAAAGATGGTATAAACGTGTTGCAAGTGCGGAGACATAAAGGGGGGAGAGAGAATGTTTTTGGTTTGAGCATAGTGGATCGGTCCGGATTGAATATAATCCGTTCGGATATACACGTTCAGATGTTGCGATATAAATTGTAAGAGTCATAATAAGTTGAATCAACCTATAAAAAATGCAAGATTAGAATTGATAAAATCCCATAAAACAATTAAATTAACGGCAGAAACCATTTCAAAAGTTTGGAATTTGGCTGACCAACAATTGAACAAAATATTAAACTTTCAAAACAATTATATTAAAGAACAATAAAAAATAATAATAAAAAAATATCCAAAATATATCAACATATAAAATAATATTAGAATTGATAAATGTCCTATAGTCTAGCGGTTAATACACTACAATATTATTCCAATGGATTCGGTTCGATTCCTAGCAACACAACTTTTTTTTTATTTTCATTGCTAAAAAAGATTTGTTGAAAAAAAAGGAGACTACGGGATTCGAACCCTCAACACTTAGTTTCAAAAACATAGATTCTACCAACTAATTTAAATATGTTTTAATCATTATATCAAACAAATACACTTACTATATTCTGAGGGTGACCAACTATAAATATAAAAAAATTACTTTTTTTTAAATACTGTGGGAGACTATGGGCCCTCTGGTCCCACTACCTCCTCCTCTGCGTGTTGTACATTGTACAAAATGAAGGATACGAATTAGGATGGTACAAATGCGGATAGAGAATTTTCAAAGATAGTTTCCAGTCAAATATATGCTAACTCGTAAAAAGTAACAATTTAAACTTTTGTCTATAAAAAGTGACTTGAAAGTCTGTTAAACTAAACTATAAACTTTTTTTAAAGTTTATTAAGCCAAAGGGCGGATCCAGAAATAGAAAACATTGTGGGATAAAAATCAGTGGAGGAGGTTGATGGTGGTGAGTAGCGGGCTCCACCATCCATTTTATTATATAAATATTTTAAACAATACATTTGCACCCCCACACCCCTATTTTTAGTTTTTCTTGTACTTCACCTTCTATTTTCAAAAGACAAGAACAACTTTAAAAATTATTATTAGTCGCAATTCTTCGTTGCAACAATAAGAAATGAAATTACTTAGCTAAAAAAAGTAAAGAAATGCGATTCCTCACTTTCTTCAAATTTTGGCCCACGCTTACATAAGAATAGCATATAAAACTTAAATAGTATAAAATGATTATTTTACCCATAGTAAAAGTTGGGGCAAAAGAAGAAGAAAGCAAGCGTTGTTATCTCTCACTCCTTTAAGCTCCAGCAGCCGCTACAACACGGGTAAGTCCGAGCCTAGATCCATCATTGAAGGGTTTGTTTGGTAGCCGGATAGGGTCTATTCGGCTTCGTAGACAACTGTTGGTTAAAGTCGGGATAATTTTTTATATCTAGAGTTTAGTAGTGGCCAACCAATTTTTTTGGATAAGAGCAATTCCTCGTTTGGTACCGAAGTTGAATCTATCTTATTGCCTCATAAAGCTGATTAATTAAGTTCATTTATCAGAATACCCTCCCATTACTGATGAGCTTTTTGAACTGAATATATATTTTCAATTTTATTTATTTAATGATTTTCGTGGTGCTACCCCACCCCCAACCCATACATGATCAAAAGGCCAAATTATTAGGATTCTTCAGTTTCGTTTATGCAACTACTTCTCTATTTTTAAATATGGAACTTTAGGCAATTTAGTTACTAGAACTCACCAGAAATCTTTGCAAGAATAGACTCCATTAATAAACTTGTGGAAGCGAATCTAGTCCATTACAATAACTTCTCTTTGATACAAGTTAAATGTAGTCTTTGTAACTTAATGACATTCTATGCAGACTCTCAAGTCCTAATAACTACAGGTGTCTTAGTCTACAACATACCATATGAAAGTAGCAATCCAAGGTTCATGCGAAGTAGCTTGAACTCTATCCGCAACTTCCTTTAAAACTTTTTGTATCTCTTTTGCTTCCGAATGAGACCAAGTACCCATTACAAACTCATAAGCCTCTTCAATCTTGTTTGCATGACAGAATAGATCTACCATGCAGCCGTAATGCTTCAAAGATCGCTCAATTCCAGATTTAGGCATGCCATCATCTAGACCACCATGAGCACACGCAAATAACACACCAACAAATGTTACATGGTTAGGCTCAACCTGTAAAGAAATTTGAAAGAATACTTCCCCATATTCAATAAATATATGCAGCCACTTCCCCAAATTCAATGCTCCCTAAACCCCCAGAGAATCCACATCCATGAAAGAACATGTCCATAGAAAAAGAGAAACGGGAAAAAAAAGGTACATACCTTTAAACTACTAAAAATGTTTCTCCATATGCCCAAAATCACAAGGAAAAGATCCCCTAGCTATACCCAACATCCATAAGATTAATAATGAATATTTTTCATGAACGAATACTACCCATAACCTATGCTGCAGCATAATCAGGAATGCAAGATGCCAAAGGAATCACAGGCGAGGAGAAGAGGTGCAGGTTCAAACATTCAAACAGATCAGAACTAATAGCGTACTTCAGAAAAAGTTAGACTCAAAAAAGAAATCACTTCCCCTCTATACCCAGTAAATAATTATTACAATTAACTAACTTTTGAGACATTCAATCTACATCTCTAGCAATCACAAATGAAAAGGAAAAGTTGTTCTTTAATGGGAATTTTTCAAAATCCCAGCTAATTATTGGTGCAATCCAACAATCTTTTTTTTTCCTGGAGAAGGCGTACCATAATTATTAATTAAACCTGATGAAAAATCAGAGCATCACCCAAAAAAGCTTAAGTCTCCAAGATATTTAGAATTTTCAAAACTCACGTAAAGCAATATACACAAAATGCAGTACCAAATTCTATCTTGTTTACCTGATTTAGCAATAGCACTGAAAACCCAGAGTACTACAACAAGGAACCGGAAATGCCCAAAATAGTCTCTGCCTTCTTCTATCAGCAAAATACCTATAACGCTTGAGAAAAGAGAAAAGGATCGGGCCTTTTACAAGGAGTTTGTTCTCTCGCCCTGTCTATCTCTACAGCTTTCTCTCTTTGTTGTCTCTATAACTCATCCAGATGCAAGAAGGATATTCACCCAAGTCGAAGAGATGTTGTTCTGCATCAGATATTCAGGTAAAACTATTGTGTGTGACAAAGAACTTGATTTCTTTGAGGAGGAAACAGAGAATCCATTGTAGTACCACAGGGTGAAAACATAGATCAGGCTACTCAACATTGATACAAATAGAATAACTCATCGAAAATCGACTTTATTTGCCTTTAAACATGCTACCAAACAAACCCAAAATGGTGTGATATGATTCAAACAAAAGGCACTTTGCCTACTCATGTAATTGTTGGGGTTATGAGATTAGGTTGTTGGCCTGAATAAGTCATTTATTCTCTTGAGTCTTTCGTCTCACTACAAAGCCTGTCAATAACTTTGTACTCACAAAATCATCAAAAATGATAGCTCCTACAAGTACACAAGTTAGAAATTTTGTAAGGAAAATACAAATGTAGCATAAGTACGAAACACAAACAAATGTTTTTGACCTATGGATAAAAAAACAAGTTTAGTGTCTTTTCAATGAAAATTTTATTTTCAGGAGCACCAAATAAGTTCCCTATGTGTATTAGCTCTCCATCAGAGTTAATTTCCATTGAATCATATATCCAACATTGTTCTGCATCTACCTGAAGTAACCACATCAAGGATCACAAAAGGTTTAAAAAAAAACTTGTATACCATCCCATCTAAGACTCAAAATGATATAAATGATATATGTTTCAATTGATTACCCTTATGCTTCTGGATGGCATTTATGGTAGAGGATTATGAAAGACGGAAACAAGTATGTGATTGAGAAGGTCGATCTTGAATGATCAAAACATCACAAAGAATTTCAATATATAAACATTTACATCCAAGGTGTACAAGAAAACATATATGCATGGCAATAGATATATACAACTAAGGTAAATCAAATGAATCCTAGACTATGTAGGATCTTGGTCATCCTGGACTCTTTGTCTTGATATGGAAGATTCTAGACTATTTCTATCATCCCTTCCAAGTTGAGGGGATGAGGAACAATACTCAACTTATCCCAAAGAATAATAAAGGTGATATGGCAAAGACCCTCAGTAAGAACATGAACAACTTGATCATGAGAGGTGATATGGCAAAAACTAATGTCTTTATTGATAACCTTCTTGCGGATGAAGTGATAATTGTAGGAATTGTATCTTTCCACATGGGTTGTACAAATAAATATAAATCAACATACAAGAGAACTTATATGTAAAACTTTATTAGATGCTATCCACCGGGTTCGGGCCCTGGATGCAATTGCGTATATGGGGAACTTATAAAGTGAATGTGGGTTATCTCATAAAAATCTTGCTACACAGGAATTTTATTTGTACAATTTGTTAGGGAGGATACTACTGTAACACTCCCCCTCAAGTCTAAATAGGCCAACTCTTTTGAGATTTGAATTTCAAATCGGCCAAACCCCATCTTGAGGCCAATATTCTAGACCTCTCCCAAACCATCATATGTGACACTCGGACCCAAACATGACTCCAATACTGTGCCAAACTTTATCTGACCCGACATACTTGGCTCAAGACCAGGGTGTAAGTGTGCATATGGGCCAAATATAAGGTGAATGTAGGTTATTTTATAAAATTCTTAGCACCAAGGTAATTTATTGTAGTACAACATTTCTTTATATGTTAGTTTATATTTGTTTGAATAACCCGTGTGGAAGGATACAACTCCAACAATAATTAAACTCTTTTTTGGGTGGCGAGCTAAAACATGGGATTCGTGGCAAGAGCAAGAGCATCAATGCTATCACAACATAACACGGGAAGATTGTGGAGAGAAACAGCTAACTCATGAAGAAGAATCTAGAGCAAGTAAAGTTCAGTTGTAGTGATAGATAGAGCCCAATATTCAACTTCAGTACTTGAACAAGCAACCACCGATTGCTTCTCTACACACCAATGTACAAGGAAAATCCCATAGCCAGTTATAGAGCGGCGATCATCAAGATCACCGACCCAATCAGAATAACAAAATACCTGAAGTTGAATATCACCAGGAGAGCTAGGAGTATAGAAAAATCTGTGATCAACAATAACCTTTAGATAGCGAATCACGCGCTTGGATACACTTCAATGAGAAACACATGGATGATGCATATTCTGGTACAACTAATTGATTGAGAACGCAATATCAGAACGAGAAAGTTTGCAATATTGCAGAGGACCAACAACTTGTCGATACAGGACGACATTTTGGGCGGTAAGCCAATACATGACAACATTGGAATCCTCAACAAGAAGAGATCATCAGCAAAAGACAAGTTCTAGAAGAGCATGGAAACGGGAGAGGTTTGGCATCAAACATCTTTATGCGCTCGAGAAGGTTAACAATATACTTGCTCTGCCAAAGATGTAGGCCTGATAAATCATGAGGAACCTGGATGCCTAATAAATAGCCAAGATCACCCATATCCTGCAAACATAAAATAAGGTAAGAGACCTTTGTAATAGAGGATCCAGTGATAAGAATATTATCATGAGAACAAAGAGACAAATGACAAGAGTAATATAAGAAGAGAGAGGAATCCACTAATGCGCTCCTAAACTCAAGTAAGGTGTGGAACATGCGAAGATACTCAAGCACACGATACCTGCTTTAGAGTATTTAAATATGAAGTAGTTAGAGTAAAATTTTGAAAAATTCTTCCTTGTGTTACTGATCTAGTCGTTTAAGTTATAATTAAAATCTTGTCAAACAAGTACTCAAATGCTCCATGCTATATTTTTTTAAATAAATACAATTAATATATAGTTGCATAAAATAAAATATTTTTAAAAACTTAAATAAAGTATGGGCCAACAAGGTTGGGCAAGGTTTCCCTCCCGATGTAGACCTAAAGGTCATGATGCTTTGCCCAACCCGACCCTCTCCCAATCAAAAGATTAGGTGGGAGTACTAGTCCATTTTGCACCGCCCATTTCAACCTTATGGTAGAACTGGATTGTTGGATACTTAACAGTTTTTCAGAATGAGTTATTATCATGCTATCATTTTTGTTGCTGGACTATTAGCCATATTACCCCCTGTAGTTTGAAAATAGACACATTACCCTGTTTGATTTTTAAAAAAAAGTAACACGGTTACCCCCCAACATCCATTTTATATAACTTTTAGTTTTGCTAATATACACAATACACCTTGTCATATGAAAATAGGCATATTACCCTTTATAATTTCGAAAAATAGAACACTTTCCCCAGAACCAATTTTATTTAACTTTTAAACGTTATGATCCTAATACTCTTATTTGAGAAGCATGCTACCCGTTGCGGTTTGGTTAATACTCACATAACATTTTATTTTTGAAAATAGGCACATTCCCCGTTATGGTTTCATGAAGCATAACACTTACCCCATTTAAATATTTATAACCAAAATACCCTTAATTGAGAATCATGCTACCCCTTGTTGTTTGGCTAATAGGCACATTACCCCATTCCACTTGAAAATAGGCACATTGCCCTTATTGTATCCAAAAATAGCACACTTATCCTCAATACAAAATTTATATAATTTAAAGGAGCACAGTGAATGCTCTTCATACAAAACCCGCAAATGAATAGTGTCATCGTGCTCGCTAAGATGTCGTTGGAATCCTGAACACTCTGGGTAGTGGTTACAATCTAACAGAGCAGAACGTCGCTCCCCGGGGTCACGATAGTGCACCCGGGGAGACTATTGGGTGGTGTGGAAGTGTTAGTAATGTTTTAATAGTGTTTTCTCTGGGTGGATTTCTCACTTCTGATTCCTCGACATGAGCTACCAGTGGTTCAAGCCGAGAAATCAGGTGAAGAGGATGAGACGGGCAGTGATAAAGGTCGGCAAAACTCCAATAAATGAAACTACATGGATGGGAGAAACCCCCTTGTGGCATGGTGTTTCTTTTTCCAAAGCAGTCAGGTATCAAAATCCAAAACAAGTACACCAACATCTTGGACCATGCGTGGTATTGGAGCCAAGAAAGACAACAATCTTCATTACAAACTTTTCACCGATTTGTTCTCGAGAGACACTCATAGATTGGATACAGAGACAGAGACATATGGGGGCAGTATGGATAGCAAGGAAACTAGGAAGGAATGGGATGCCTTTTGGCTTCATGGAAGTATCAGCATTTTCAGATGTGGCCTCAATAATGTATAACTTAAAAAACACTTGGATGGGGTCATACAAACTATAAGCAAACCAAATTCTCAAACAACTTGTCAAAGGAAACAACAGGAGATCAACCTGAGAAGTTTAAGCAGCCAAAAATGACTTATAAGTTAGAGAGAATCGATAGTGCGGTGGTAAGCAAGGTATATAGGGGTGAAGACTCTGGTAACCAGGAATATGGAAACCTAAGGATAAAAAGGAAGATTAGAAGGCTAAAGGGAAACCTTTGCAGCTTACATCTGGGAAGACAATTTTTGGCTGGATCCAAAATAGTCGGGTATGGGCTCTTAAGATCAAGGATGGATGGAGAGAGTTTAGGATATCACTCAGATCTGTGGGTTATTTGAATATTACAGTAAGTCCAGTGGGAAATGGGAAAGTTCTTATATGGGAAGAGGAAGAACATGATTTGAAAATTTTGGTTAAGGATGTGGAATGGATATCCAACTGGATGGAAGATCTGAGACCTTGGGCTGAAGTGGATGGTTCTGGTTTACATAAGAAATGCCTGAGATTGCTGAAGGTGTATGGTCTACCCCTTACTTGTTGGTAATTGCCAGTTCTGGAAAAAAATAGGGCAAAACTTGTGACATAATGTTCATATTTATGAGGTGAAAATACAACACACATACCTGGAAGCTGCTCAGTTGCTAGTCCAGATGGATGTAGGGGGAGTACCCAATCAACCCTAGAGATTGAGATAGATAGTGTCTCTCATACATTATATATTGAGGAAGTGGGAGAAGGTCGGTTTAAGGAAACTATGTAGCATGACTGTGATGACACTTTGACAGATGATAGTGTAGAACAGAGTTGTGAAGGATCAGATGATGATATGGTACCCTTGGATAGTGGTGAGGTGCTACATGGGGCAGTGGTTGTAGGTGTTACTAAGGATATGGAGTGTAAAGGAAAGAGGGAGGTTAGGTGCCCCTTGCAAAACTACCATGGTGTCCTGAATCACTGTCACAATTAGCTAGACCACTAGAACAGAGCGTGAAGCATCAAAGTATGGGTAGTAGTTCACCACAAATATCTATGGATAAGCTAATGGAGGATAAAGTTGATAGTGCCCCTAAGGGGGAGAAATGAGTGAAGACCCAATGGACATTGATGGGTGAGATGGAGGTAATAGATGGAGAAATAAGTCTGAAAAGAGATAACAGGGCTTTGGTTATATTGGGAATGTAGAGATTGTAAACCAAGCTAATCTAAATGAGCATAGTAGTTCTTCATACAAAGAAAGCCTATTATGACTGTCAGAGATGATGATGAGGGTGAGAACCTAGTGGACTTTGAAGGGAAATATGCAAGTGTTAAACTATTTTCACAGCAACAGCTTTGTAATGAGGAGGTGAGGAACCTGTCCTTTGAGCAGGTTCCTCTACTGGGGGCCTCGGATCAACCGATAATGGTCACTACACCTTTTGTGAAGAAAGTGAAAAATAGTGGATGTGGATTAAGAACTCGGAGTAATGTAAGGAAAGAGTTAGATTTGGACAGGGCAAAGAATAGACATAGGTGTTGGAGACATGGATTGATCAACTTGGACAGTGCCATGAGATAGGAACATAAACCGATTTGGAAATGGTTGAGGCAATAGGAAACTTGGACTAGGATGGGAAAGAGGCTGATGCAGTATTGGCTATTGGGCAAGAATTGGGGATTAACTATGGCAAAGATAAGAGGGAAGTTAAGGAATTACTGATAAGGACTAATAGTGATAATAAAAAGGCTTTTTAGAATCATAGAAGAAGTTGTTGTAGGAAGACGGAAAAAAGAGTTTCCTATCGAGCTGATAACATATAATGTGAGAGGGCTTTGTAGCCTGGGTCGGAGAAGGAGAGTTAAAGAACTTATCTTCCCATAGAAGATAGATTTTATAAGTATACAGGAAACTAAAATGGATATGAGTTTGTGTGAGAATATCTTTGGTACAATAATGAGGTTGATTGGATATACCAGGGAACTCTTGGGCAGGCTGGAGGACTCTTATGCATCAGAACCAAAGTAAATGCAAGAGAATAGCTATCCTAGGTGGTATTGGTTTTATAGGAGCAACAAAGTATTGGCAGAATGACCAAACAGTGGCAAATTTGATGAATGTATATGGGGCACAGAAGTTACTACCAAAGAAGGACTAGTGGCAAGAGATACTGAATTTATATCCAGAAAGAATGAGTGACAAGTGATGTTTAATGGGGGATTTCAATGCAGTATTAGATGGCAAGGAAAGAAAAGGGTTAGCACAACAAGGGCATAGCAGTGATCTAGAGATGGCTACATTTCAAAAATTTGTAATGGATATGTATCTACATGATTTAAGGATGGAAAAGAGTTGTTTCACGTGGTATTCGTATGCAGTCAATTAGTAGACTGGATAGATTTCTGATTAATGAAGAATGACTGGGAACTGAAAACACATGGGTACAAACTGGCTTGGAGAAGGATGATTCTGATCACTTCCCCGTTAGACTTGCATCCAACACTCATAATTGGGGACCTAAGCCTATGAGAGTTTTGGATAGCTAGTTAGAAGATCAGTCATATAATTCTGTGGTAGAAAGTGCATGGAGACAACCTGCACCTCAAGGTTTTGCAAGTTTCAGAATAAAAATGAAGATCAAAATGCCGAGGCAGGCTATTAAGGAGTGGAATCAAGCTTAACCAAGGAATCGGGTTGCTGAACAAAATGAGATGTTGAAAAAGTGAATGCCATGGAAAGGGAAAGGGAGTTGGAAGCTATACACACTGGAATGGTAACTGATTCACAGAGTTTGCAACAGAGTAAGAGGATCTGATATCACTTTCCAAGCAACTGGACAGTCTGCTTTATCAGAAGGCCATGGGTGACTTGGATCAGTCAAATTGATGAAAATACTTCTTTTTCTCCACAAAAGGATCTGTAAAAACAAAAG
>JAOWBN010191100.1:0-15741 GCA_028565015.1 Pinguicula moranensis | reverse complement strand
TTGAAAATTTTCCACTAACAGAGACCAAGAGCTTGGGAGGCTCAGTTCAGCTCCGGCATTGAGGTAATACTAGAAGTATTCAAACTCATAACTCAGTGAACACGCATCTTTAAGTGAACGTACACTTGCAACCACTAAGCCGGGGGGAGGGGCCGCAACTGAACATTAAGTGGACAATGTGTCTTTCGTGAGCATCTTTTCTGCTTCTCTGTAGACTATAGCCATTATTTCAGTAAGAGAAGGAGCCATCCAGCTAGGCTCCTTTGATAAGGTATAATACATGCACATTCATATTCATATACAATCTCTACTTCTACTTTCTTTACTTGCTGACTTTTGATCTAGGTTGTTGAAGATCTCAACTTGGTTCTAAGCATACAAAGAAAGTTCAGCTACCTCCAGAGCATACCAGGAATGTACACACTGCAAAGGCCTTATTTTCCGATCAGCTTGATGGATTACCACAACTCACACATGGGAATGATGAAATCCTCACATGAGATTGACTCCAAGCCCCTGATCACAAGATTAAAAAGGCAAAAGTATGAGCAAAATGATGAGGAGTTACCTTCTAAAACCATGTACTTGGGCCACAATTGCCCACAAAACAGAGTTTTCCGAACTTCGCCCTTATATTCTATTCCTCCCATTTTCCCCTCCATGTCCTGCAAGGTAGCTGAAGCTGCTGATCAGGAAGATGCTTCGCGTGATATCGGTACCAGGAATGTGAAGAGTGGCATCAGTGAGAATGCAGTGGTTGATCAGATTTGGGGCATTGATTTTAAGATTGGAAGATGAT
The DNA here is from genome assembly GCA_028565015.1 of Pinguicula moranensis. Taxonomy (NCBI): domain Eukaryota; kingdom Viridiplantae; phylum Streptophyta; class Magnoliopsida; order Lamiales; family Lentibulariaceae; genus Pinguicula; species Pinguicula moranensis. The sequence continues at coordinate 14,942 of JAOWBN010191100.1, read as the reverse complement.
TGAAGGAGGAGATATAAGTTGAGGATCCAGATTGTTTGTTTGATCAGAAGGTATCATTTTTCTATATACTATATACTCAATTGTTATAGAATGCTTTTAGTCTTGTTTCTCTTTCTGAACTTATGAAAAGTCACTAATGATCATATGTATCATGTGACTAAAGATTGATGGATTTTGGATACTGAAACTTCAAAAGTCAGGTACTAATTCAATGTATCAAATACAGATCATATGCATCTGTAGTCTGTTTCATTTTTGGTGGACTCGTGAGTTCACCAGGATTCAACAACCGAACGTTAAAATAAACACCAACACCATAACGTACTTAGTATATTTTCAATTAAGTTGGGGTCTGGGGTCAGATTTACGCAACCTTACCCTTGTAATTATAATAAGAGGTTGTTTCCGTTGTAATCCAATATGCATTTCATCATTTGATGTATTTAGTTTGTAGAACATAATATTGTCCATTGCAAATAGAGTTGGAAGAGTTATCATTGACAATTCTTTTAGCTTTGTGCTAATAATGGACTAGAGTAAAATTACTATTAAATTCCAGTGCTTCTATTTAGTAAAGTTGTTGGAACTCAATATATCAAATGACGCAATGCATATTGGGTCGCAACGGAAACAGCATCTTTGTATAATTACAAGGGTAAGACCGCGTACATCTGACGCCCCAGACCCCAACTTAGTTGGGAATATACTGGGTACGTTGTTGTTGTTGTGAGTTTGTAGAACATAATAATAAAACCCGTATCTTATTAAAAATAACCCATTGGGGTATATATAGTATTACAACTAAATCCTATTAGATCTAGAATCATAAACCGTATAGAACTCTATTCAATTATAACTCTATCTGATAACTACTAATTCTATCAGATAATCAGCTAAATAAACAACTCAAATATTAAATATCAACACTCCCCTTTCAGATGGGCTTCACTAAGCTTATCTTGACACACAGTTCAGCAGTCGATAGCCTCCCAGCAGTCAACGGTGGCTCATCCAGTTCCTTCCGACCAGCAACAGTCAAAACGTTGGATGAGTACAACTCCACCCCATAATCACACGACAGTAGTCAAACACTGTGCGATAAAAAATACTTCCATAACTCAAACCCAATAATAACTCTGAGACAGTACAGAATAGTCCAACACTGTACAGTCGGTAACACCTCCAAGATGGCACGATAGCAATTCAACATCGTGCAATCGATAACACCTCCAAGACATGACTGCACGGCAGCAGTACAACACCGTGCAATCAATAACAACTTCAACCATCGAACCAAAATAAAAAACAACACTTACACATCAGTCCTCAAGTAACGCCTAATTGGATCTCCAAGTTTAGGCAATCAACATCGATCAACACCACAAACAGAAATCATCAAACCACATAAAATATCATTCTTTTCCACCAAAACGAAAATATCCATCAAACGACACCAAATTAACGAAAACTTAGTTGACAGATGCAACAGGGTAACCAAACAGAAAAATTTATTTTTTTTCGGCGACGGCGAAGAGTAAAACCAACGACGAACATTAACTTGGCTCTGATACCATGTAGAAAATAATAATCAAACTCATATTCTATTAAGCATAATCCCTTGGGGTATATATAGTATTACAAATTAAATCCTACCTGAATCTAGAACTATAAATCCTATAGAATTCTACTCAACTTTAACTCTATCAGATTAATAAACAACCCTATCCGATAACCACTAAATAACCTATTAATTATCAAATACCAACAGACATCCCTTTCTATTCTTTTCGAGTGGGTATGCTCCCTTTTTGCAACTTTTGTTCTATATGTCTGAGCATCTTGTGAATTTTGATAAGCATTTGCTACTGCTCTAGGGATCTATTATTCAGACTTGAACTAAGCTCTTGTCTTTCAGTATTCATCTCAGATAAGTCCAATAGTTCTTCTGGAGCATCTGAATACATCTCTATTGCAGATTCAATAGGTGGCAGAGCTGAATTGGTTCTTTTTTTTCTGACCTTCCCGTGTTTTTTTCGATGTGCTATGGAGATGTGATAATTGGCTCTAATTCTTTGTTCTTTGTTGCCTTTTTTCTTGAGGAACTTCGTTGCTCATACCTTGTTTTTTTTGTTTTTTTTCAGATTGTTCACACCGCCCAAGCTCATTGACCTTCGGCCATTCTTTACATTTGCCTCGTGTATCTATTGTTTACATTTGCCTCTGGTGCTGGTTGTAACTCGAATTCTTAAGGCGTCAGTCTTATATCATTACTCTTGCTTCTGAATATTTTGAGCATTTTGAAAATAAGCAAGCTGAGTTGTAGATTTCTCTTTACCTTTTGTCTGCTCTCTATTATGGATGTCATTTCTTGCAATGACTGGTACCTGTTGTGCTCTGCAATTCCATTTAAGAGACATGTTGCACAAAACATTTCCTCTGTCTCTCTGATCAAATAAACTAGACCACCCGGTTGATTTTTTTCTCTGAAACATATTGTGCTCTTGGATGGAAGATTGTATTTGTATGTTGACTGAACCAAGAGCGCTTCTGTGATAGGCATTGCTGGATGTTCTGATCCGCAACATCTAAATTCCTTTGTGATCTATTTATAGAAATGTGTGGACAGACACATGTATGGTACTCCTTCCAATTTGACCCAACGGTTTCTCTTCAAGGATGCATCAATTTCAACTCCAGGACTCCAAGACTGTAAGGAGGTACATAACTCAATCATTTCTTCTAATTTGTCTTGCAGAATAGCTTGTTGTTGGTGGTGAGAGCCTACAATCAGCAGTCTAGTGTTTGCATCCATTATGCCCCATCTCCACATTTTGATATCCCAATTTCTTAAAAGTGGTACAGTGTTTTCATCCTCAACTGCGAAGGCTATATTTGCCACTAGGCTGTGCTCTAGCTATTGGGTAGATTCTTTTTCAGTTACCTGTTCCGCTTGTTTCGTTTTTGGTTTACTCTTACACGCCTCCTATTTTGGGTAATTTAACTCCATGAGTTAGGTTTTAAATCAACTAACTTTGCATACCTGACATACCCAAACCGATGTCCTTGGGCATTCCAAATGTATATGCTTGGCAGCTCCATAGTGTTGAACAGCGCAAAAAGATCATGTTTCTTCTGAAAGATTTGTAGAAATGTTTTTGAATGTTGAAGAAAGAAGATACACGCAGAGGTAAGATCTTCTTTGATGATTTTTACAATTCATTTGTATACATTTATAGGTAAGATCTGTGCATCTAATTACAGGTGTTATAAATGTAATCAAATCTTAGCCGACTTCCTAGATATTGAATCCCTGGAATGTTGGGATTGTTTTTCTTCATCAACCGACTTTTGAGATGTTGAGTTCCTGAAATGGTGGGATTGTGTCTCTCCATCAATATCACTAACAATCTCCCTCAAGCGAATAGGAGGCAAGGCCAACATGAGCTCGTCACGAAGAAACTGAAAGCGAGTGGTACCCAGACCCTCTGTAAAGATATCAGCGACTTGGTCATGTGTATTGAGGTGCCGAATAAGAATGTCTTTATTGAGAATTTTCTCTCGAATAAAATGATAATCTACCTCAATGTGTTTTGTTCGTGCATGAAAAACGGGATTAGAAGCGAGAGCGAGTGCACCAATATTATCACACCATAAAATAGGGCAATCAACAATTGGTATCCTTAAGTCTTGAAATAGCATACGAATCCAATAAAGTTTTGCAGTTGTTAGTGCCATTGCTCGATATTTTGCTTCCGTGCTAGACCGAGAAACAACTGATTGCTTTTTAGCGGACCAGGAGATAAGACATAATCCTAAAAATATTCCGAAGACAGTAGTAGAACGACGATCATTTGGGTCTCCAGCCCAGTCAGAATCACAATAAGCTTGAAGTTGGAGTGTTCCAGCTGTATACCAGCAGCACTCCAATTTGCTACTGAGGGATTATGCAGATGCTGACATAGTTGATTCACTAGAAATGCAATGTCCAGACGGGACATGTGCAATACTGTAAGGCTCCCACCATCTGTCGATATAGAGTTACATCTGATGGTCCAAGAGGAGAATCAAGCGTCATTCGAGATGATGACCCAGACGTAGATGGTGAGGGGAGAGGCTTAGCACCAATCATTTTTGTTCTTTCTAACAGATCGGTGATATATTTACTTTGACGGATATGAAGACCAGAGGAGTCTCTCACAGCCTCAAGACCAAGAAAGTACCCAAGATTCCCCAGATCCCGTAGTTTAAATATCGCTTGAAGATTCACAATAAGAGCAGTAATAGCATCTCCAGATGTACCAGTGACTAAAATATCATCCACATAGACAAGAATAAATAACTTCACATCGCCAGAGTGAAATGTAAACAAAGAAGTGTCATTGGGTGAGCAGCAAAACCCAAGATCAACCAGAGTCTGAGAAAGTCGAACATACCACGCCCGTGGAGCTTGTCTTAGACCATATAAGGCCTTACGCAGAGAGAAAATATAATCAGGATGGTCCTGTGACATAAACCCAGGGGGTTGTTCCATGTAAACTATCTCATCAAGATCTCCATTAAGAAAGGCATTGGACACATCAAGTTGCTTAATCTCCCAGTCAAACTGTACGGCAATAGTAAGAAACAGGCGAAGAGTGGCCATCTTGACTACAGGACTGAATGTTTCGGTAAAATCAAGACCATACTCCTGCTCAAAACCACGTGCTACTAACCGAGCTTTGTACCGATCAATGGACCCATCTGTTTTCTGTTTGATTTTATAGACCCACTTACAACGAATAACATGATGATCAGGAGGACGAGGACAAAGAGACCATGTATGATTGACTACTAATGCATCAAACTCTTCTCTCATAGCAGTTTGTCATTCTGGAAAAGCTGCAGCCTGTAGAAAAGTGGTAGGTTCTCGAGGAATCTGAACACTGACAAGAGCTCAAAGAGGGTGTCTAGTAGCATAATAAAGATTGTAGTCTGGAAATAATTTGGGACGACTCTAACCAGTTTGTGATCGTGTAACCATGGTGTATTAGGAAGGAAAGTAGAAGCATTGGGTTCATGATCAGCTAATGGGATGATGTCAGGAGGTATAAAGTTCTCGGAAGAGTCCAAGTTGGAGGAATGAGATGATGTGCTGGGATTGGGCTGAGGCTCTGGTGGTGAAGACATTTGAGGATTTAGTGAACCCTGATACTCAGGAACTGACAGAGATACATCCTCTGGTGTATTTGTAACAGAAAATGGACCAATAGATGCAGAAATAAACAGATCTAAAAATGGATGAGTGGTACTTGAGTAAGGAGCATCCACTGATAAAGGATCACGTCGTGAGGTATGTATCGTTGCAGCTGGAAACACAGTCTCATCGAATATAACATGTCGAGATATATAAGTTGTTTTGGACATAGGATAAAGCATTTGTACCCGAAGTGTTGTGAGCTATACCCTGTAAATATATATTTTGAGCTTCGAAACATGAGTTTATGAGAGTTATATGGACGAAGAAGGGGATAGCTGGCACATCCAAACGACCTAAATTTTGTATAGTCAGGTGTTTTTCCAAACAATTTTTCAAAAGGACTGACATGTTGAAGTACAGTGGTAGGAAGTCGGTTGATAATAAATATAGCAGTAGAAACTGCTTCTACCCAATACATAGTAGAGAGACGAGACTGTGCTAACAAGGTTAATCCCATATCCACTATGTGGCGGTGCTTTCTCTCTGTGAGACCATTATGTTGGGGGGTATGTGGATGCGAAATCCGGTGAAAAATACCATTTTTATTAAGAAAGCTTTTAAATTGATTTGAGAAAAATTCCCCTCCCCCATTAGTTTGAAATGATTTAATTTTAGCAAAAAATTAATTTTCCACTAAAGTTTTAAATGTGATAAAGGTTTCAAACACATCTGATTTAGCTTTCAGTGGATATAGCCAATTAAATCTAGTAAAGTCATCAATAAAAGTCACATAATATCAAAAACCTTTATTTGAATAGACCGAAGTTGACCAAACATCGGAGTGAACAAGTTTTAGTGGACGCTTTGTCACTCTCGTAGACGACTCAAAAGGAAGTTGCTTCCCCTTACCAAGCTGGAAGGATTCACATACAGACTCTACTTGATGTTTAGAACAGTGTAATTTAGACTGATTAATAAGATGACGAATAACAGTAGGGGACACATGTCCTAACCGAGTGTGCCAAATGGAAAAGGTAGGTTGGGTACCAACATTAGTTACCAAGGCATGCTTGATCTCCTGAGAACTGGTTTCAAGCTTGATTGGATACATTCCTCCTTTACTGGGTCCCTTCATTAGTGTTTGCCCCGTCTTCTTGTCCTTAATAAAATAACGAAAGTCAGTAAGGATAAAATAGGAATGATTATCGACACAAAATTGATGAGTAGATAATAGATTAGCAACAGCATTAGGACAATGCAGTACACGAGATAATTTTAAGGGACAAGTAGGTGATTTGATTACCGACGGCTACTGAATCAGACACAAAATAGGGTTGCTGCTATAAAAGAGGAGAAGAATCATTAGTAATATGATGATTAGCCCCGCTGTCAACAAACCACACATTATCATCAATATCCAAGTTGGTTTGAGTAGCCATAGCAGCAAGTTGAGAGGGTGGGGGACGCCCTGATAGGCAAAATTCATGCATTGGTAACAATCCAGTGCGGTATGAAAGGGCCTATCACATATCTGATACCGTACTGGATCCTCGGAAGGACTGGAATTAATAGATAAATCCCGTGAATCAGAATTAGATCGACCCATCTGCCAAGGCCCAATGGACTGCCTGCCTCGACCTCGACCCGCACGATTGTGATCAGCCCAATTTATGCCACGACCTTGATTTCCAGAATTTAGGCCAGAATTTGGGCCACGACCTGGGTTGAAATGTAGTTGTCCATGAGCACCAGGGATTGGGCCTCCAACCTGACGGACAATCGGCCCACGAGTGTTACTATTGCTGCGGAAATTATGCCCTGTCTTCGAACTGTTTCCAGAATTTTTCGAGAAGAAGGAAGCGGGTTCAGCGACTCCCATCGATACTTTGTCAGAACAGGAGTGTAGTGCTCGTTCGAACCATTCAAACTCCATGGTTTTCTCGTCTCTCATCAGATTGATCTGAGCCACGAACAAGTCGAACTGCGAATTCAGTCCGCCAGCTACATAAGAGATAAGGTCATCGTCTGAAATTTCTGAACCAGTTGCACGAATTTTTGTAGCAATTCTCTTCGCAAAATCAAGGTACTCAACGCAGGATTTAGTTCCTTGAGAAAGTGTTTGGAGTCTTCTTCGCAAATCAAAGATTTCAGTTCGTGATTTGCCCCCAAATTTATTCAGCAGATAGGCCCAGACGTCGGAAGATTTTTTAAGATAGAATACTTGATGAAGGACTCTCTCTGTGAGAGTTGAATTAATCCAAGACAAGTAATACAGATCACGCTTGTACCAATTTGTGTAATCTGGGTTGGATTTTTGACCAACCCCAGTAGATCCACCCGTAGGCTCGCCAAGAAATTCAGAAGGATCAGGTTCAGAACCATCAATGATGTTCATTAAATCGTTGCTGCGGAGGATAGGGCAAATCTGAGACGCCCATATGAGATAATTCCCACCATCACACTTTGTGATAATGATAGGGGGAGACTAGGAGCTGAGAATGTAGACATGTGTATAATTCAGAAATGAACTAGAGAAATCTTACTGAACTGTAGCCAGACGCAATATGTTATTAAGAAATATAGTAACAGAATCCTTTAAATGAGTTGTTTGACATGACAAGATCAAGCAGAGGAATCAAGAGATCAGTTCTGTAACAGGCGCTAGCCAAGTGGCTCTGATACCATGAAACGATTTCAAAGATGTTAAGAGAATGAAATATTGAGAGAAGAAAACTCAAACTTGGTAAGTTCTTCACTAAATTAATTCGTAGAGTTTGTGTACATATATATACATGTGATTTTACATTTGAAATTCTAGACTATACATGTGTTTTTCATGCCAAGATTTGATAAGATTTGGTAGTACAATCTTGACCAAATCTAGTCCCATGTTTTCAACATTTTTAGGCGGCTATGAGAGCTCCATGTTTGTAGGCGGCTGTTTACGACTCTTTGTCTCCATCACCATCTTGAATTTCATTTTCATCACTAACAGAAAGTTACAGTATCTCCATTCTCAACTACCCAAATTAAACAAAGGATTCCCACAACCCACTTCCCAGGAAATTTTGTACCACCATGACCATTGCGGCATGAGCCAATGTTCTTATTCACTGGACGGGTCACCTCTCCAGCTGACGCCTCTTGGGAAAAATGTTGATTATGTGCTCAGGGCCAATCCCAACTTCACGCTTGAGGACAAGCGTGTCGTACATGAGGCCGGTAATTTCACGGCACCAGAACACACACAAACACACTTAATGAGAGGGATGCCGAGGTGGCCAAACCGTTGGGCAGGGATATTCGCATTCAATACAAACATCGTGCCAACGAGTAAGAGACACGGAACTCAAAGAATGGAAGAAGATTATTTGATTTAATGCTGTTTTTAATGAATGATCTGCTTGTAACTTTTCCTTTAAAATCTCAATCTACGATTGAGAAAGTTATGCAGAATATTATTAGGTTAAAGGATGGGATCTCCTCATTGAACCCCAACAACATATCACGAAAGAGATGCAAGGGCGTAAATCTTTTGCACCACTTGTTCCGGGATATTACAATCCAAACCTTCGAAGGAGTTATGGCTCGTTCTTGATCTCGGGTTCGTGACAAGTTATTTACATGATCAACAGGCCATGGAAGGAATACTAAAAATGATCATTGTGATGGAAACTGAGATAAGGGACTTGATTTTTGCCAAGGATGGCGTTGAATGGAGCGGGGATGTTGGTACTATGTTGAGTAAAACACTGCAGGAAGAGTGACATGGCCAGACTGTACTAAAAACTTGAAATGGGATGAGGCACTAAAATGTTGGTTCTTTCTTGGAGGTGAGAAATAGCAGAACGGTGATGTTCATGTTCGTTTGGGAATAATTTATTTTTTTTACCTAAAAATCATTATAACACATTATAGGAGATAGAATTTTTATATTTTACGAACACATTTGGTCTCACACTAGAGGTTTTGTTGTCCGTTCATGAATTTCATAACATGTGTTTGCGTTATTGTTATTATTCTACTTTTTATTGCATAGAAAATCACGTGTCTGCATTTTTGTACTGCAACAATTAACTAAGACTGATTTTTTTTTTTTGTAATTAAAATGTCATTAAAGAATAGGCTAATATGCCAAAACGTCATAGTACAACATCACAAAACAAGGACAACATAATCTTAACCGAATGAAAGATGATTAAAAGTAGCTATAACCGAATCATCCTAACTAACATCTTCAAAAAATTACCGGGCATCATAACCATAGATGTCGAATCCAATCGTTGATGGTTGACCCTTTGTAATTCATTTTATGAGCAAACAACCAGTTCCACAGGTTATACTTAACCCAATCCATATTTGTGAGAGCCACTCTCAGAATCAAATCGTATTGAATTACACTCCTTCTACAGGCACTATGTGATCGCATACCGCGCTGCTTTCCAAATGTCCAAACCTATCAATCCTCGAAGTATCTCATATGATGTCATAGTGAATGGTGATATGATGGTTGGTTTCTCCTGTGTTGTGGCTAGAAAACTACCTCAAAAGTATCATGAGTTGTACCACACAAGCTAAGGTGTAGCAAGTGGAAAGATCATGGTCGAATCCACAGAGAAAGGTAGTGAAATATGCATTACTCTGGTCCAACTCTCTGTATCAGTCAAAACTTAAAACTGATGGGGTTTTTTGATCAATTAAATTCTGAAACTATAACTAATGATCTAAGTATGAAATCTAGATGAAACATGAAGGGAGGAACACACTTCTGCTGACCTTAAATCCATGAGATCATGCCGTAAAACAACTTGGATCATAGGTGCACTTGTCTGTTTTTGAATGACACTTAATGTGTGGTTTTTAAACCACAACTTCTCTTCTTTAGATACTAACTCCTTAATCAGGTAACTAACACATTTACTCCATAATAAGAGACATATTAAGACCAATGAAACCTCATTAAGTTTGTGAATCTAAGAGCTCTAATAGAAACTCATTCCTCTACACATATGATTTTAGTTACTCTTTCAATGAAATAGATTAACCGCCCTATTTGATGGAAGAAGTGGCTATCTTATGAGGCTTAGATGAACTAATCATCCATCTAAGTCCCTACTAGCATATGGTTTGGTTTTTATCAGTTTAGATGGCCAGTCTAAAACAACAAAAACATAAAACGTGCACAAGTGTTTCTACAAACTAAATTTCAATACTATTGTCTTATTTTTCTGAACTTACACCTCACCAACTTGTTTAGGTATTCTCAGGTCATCAGATCAGTAGAGGAATGAGAGATCTAGCTGAGCATAGCTGAGGCAACAGCAAAATATCAGCAAACAACATCATGGAACAAAATCTGCTCCTCTTTGGTGCAGAAATTCTGCACCTTGTCTTTCTGATTTTTCTAAAGGAAGAGTACACTGTTTTTTTCTACCTAAATCGACATGTCTTCTACCCCTCTCCCCTCTCTCTCTTATACACAGAAAGATGGTAAAAACAAATCAATGAAATACAACAAATCCTTTGAAAATAGGGATTTGTTAACCATGGATAAGATAGTTGTGAATCTGTTTTTGACCAAGTTTTTTTTCTTGAACGTGGCTTGTATGTCTCTATCTATAGGTTGTCTAGCAGCACGTGCAAGGGGACACTTGAAGACTTAGACAGAAAATCGAAATTTCCTGCAAGACAGCCAAACTGCCAAAATTATTTTTTTGACAGCTCTGCAGGCTGGTCGAGTTCGATACTTCCAGCATTTTTTCTGACTTATGGTCTGATGAAATCCATGTATCAGAGTTTCTTTGAGCTGCATGTAAACATTTGGCTTCATGTAGATAATGATAAATCACTCTGAATTGCTTCTGGTAGTCCATGGAAAATGCGTCAGGATCAACTTGGCTCTGCTGCTACATTTTCTATTTTTTCTGCAACTGAACTTACTGTTGTTTTTCAGCTTCTGATCATGATCAACTTTTTTCAGAACATCAATCCTTGATTGAAAATATTCTTAAGTTTGTATTCTTGATCATTGGATTCAGTAAGAGTAAGCTATCGTCTTGATCTTTGAAGCATGAGCACTTGATATCCACTTCTTCCTTCTTCTTGTTGTTGCATTGGTTCTTGTTCTTCTTTAAGCTTATAGATCGACAAGGGCATCCTTGCTTAGGAGGTAATGCACCCTTTTTAGCTGAATTTTCCGGACCATACAAGGGTGCAACAATCCTATCTAAATCATTACATAATGAAGGAATAAATGCAACAATTCATGCATCATTAGCATGCCCAAAAGTACCCTATCAAATCCCCCACACTTGCTTTTTGCTTGTCCCTAAGCAAATTCATATGATAATAAAGAGAGTATAAAGAGAAGTCCAAAAGTAAGAAAGAAAAGAAAAGAGGAGAGATCAAAAAGGTGCAACCATTGCACAAAAAAATGTTTTAGTGGCGCTCCCTTTCAGTGTAGGGGCTATAGGGTCCTAAATCCTCAACACTGGTCAACTGCTGCTCCCTCATTTAAGATAGGTTTTGGAAAATTATCAAGAACCATATCTTACCTTACCATTCATCATCTAAGCAAAGAAATGACCTTAAAACTTCAACCTAAGGTAAGGATTTCTACTTATCTCCTCTAGTGCTTTTCTCCTCAAATGAACCAAAGCAACCTATCCCATAAAAACCTCATTTCTCTCCCTTATATCACCAAAGTAAAGATCAGAAAACCTAAGGTAAGGTTTTCATCCAAGCTTTACTCTTTCTTTCCTCTCTAAATTTTTTCAGTCTCTAAATTTTTGCCATGATCTAAAACCATGCTAAAGCAAAATGCTTTTTCTCATCTTGTCTTTTCGTGTCATATGGTCTTTTGTACCATGGATCCAATTATCACAAGTCAATCACCTCCCCCACACTTATTTATAACCGAGTCTCTCAGTCCAGGCATGCTGCTTAAAACAGTGTGCATATTGAGAGATCTTCTAAAATAAATAAGTTAGGGATGGGTGGCATCACATGTGAGTAGTGTCATGTGTAAGTAAAATGCTTTGAATCTCTTAAATGTCTTGACAGTGGGATGACAAGTTAGGCCTTATATGGAGTTGATGGACTTGAATGAAAAATCATGGTCTAACTCATGTTCAAAGTAAGGGATGTTTTATTTGACAGATTGTGTATTCTATGATGTGAAAGTGTGGTGCACAAACATCTGATAGTGTGATATATCTGTCGGTGTAGAGTTAAGATAGAAAATCAGCCCATGACTTAAGGTAGTTTCAGCTACTCAACCAGACATAAAGAAAGAGAGAATGCTTAATTTGAGTGTGGTATGGTTAGCAGAGAACGAATGAGAGTCGTCATGGGACTGATTAAGTGACAGAGCTCTGATGTTGATGCACTGTACCTACAAAAAGCATTATTCATCAAACAAATGAATGCACAGGAAATCAAATCACATAACTTAATGTAAATCAGTTCAAAGATCTAAAACAATGGGTTGCCTCCCATCCAACGTTGGTTTAAAAGTCTCAGATAGATGGGGTCCTGAAGCATCAAAACCAGTGCTTTCTCCTCTGGTAGAATGCCTCTGTACTGCTTCAACTGATGGCCATTGACCTTGAGGTCTTGGTGGGATCTTTCTCAAAGATGATGACTGCTCCATAAGGAAAAGTTTCAGCCAGTGTGTATGGACCTCTCCATCTTGATTGCAACTTTACTGGGAACATCTTAAGCTTATTTTGGTAGAACGAAACTTGATCTCCCACAACAAACTCCTACCTAGCTATCAACTTGTCATGAATGACCTTTGTTCTTTCTTTGTAGATGGCTGCATTGTCATATGAATCAATCCTATGTTCTGCTAACTCTTGCAGCTGCAACTTCCTGTTTTCTCGTGCTTCCTCAGTGTTCATGTTGAGCTGCTTCATGGCCCAATATTCTTGATGCTCCAACTGCACAGGAAGATGACAATTTTTTCCAAGAACCAACTTGTAGGGTGACATACCTATAGGAGTCTTGTAAGTTGTCCTGTATGCCCAAAGTGCATATGGTAGCCTCATGCTCCAAGTCATTCTTGCCCGGGTTCACTGTTCTCCAGGATGGTCATAATCTCCCTGTTGGTGACTTCAGTTTTGGCCACTTGTTTGAGGATGATAAGTGGTTGAAACCTTGTGGCCTACTCCGTATTTCTTGAGTAGTGAGGCCATTATTTTGTTACAAAAGTGAGTACCTCTATCACTCAACAAGTGCTTAGTCATGCCAAACCTGCAAAAAATCTGATTTCTGAGAAAAATAACCACAACCTTAGATTCATTAGTCCTGGAAGCCAATGCCTCCACCCACTTAGAAACATAATCAACAGCTAGGAGAATAAAAAAATTTCCATTTGAACTTGGAAAAGGTCCCATGAAATCAATACCCCAAACATCAAAAAATTTCACAAAAAAGTACAAGTGTTTGTGTCATTTAATTTTTTTAGTTTTCACATAAGCATATGCATCTCTAAAAACATGAGGCCAATAAAATCCTGAATTTAAAATTTTTCTAACTATTCTGTTAGGGCCAAAATGGCCTCCACATACTGAATCATGACAAAAAATAGGTAATGAAGAGATCTCAGAATCACTCAAACACCTACAGATAATGGAGTCTTCACAATGTTTCCACAAATAAGGCTCATCCCACACATATGATCTAGATAAAAATTTCAATTTGTCTTTTTGGTTCTTTGTGAAATGAGGAGGAAACTCACCTTTTACAAGGAAATTTACAATTTTGGCATAGCAAGGCTGAGTTGTAGTCATTGACAAGAGCTGCTCATCTGGAAAAAGGCCAAGATCTGGTTGCTGTGACCCCACAGATTTGGCAGCAGAAGTGATCCTGCTCAGATGATCAGCAACCGAGTTTTCAGCTTCCTTTTCGTCCTTGATTTCTATATCGAACTCACTTATTGACAAGATCCATCTGATGAGCCTTGGTTTGAAATCTTTCTTTGCCAGTAGGTCCCTGATAGCTGCATGATCAGAATAAACAACAACTTTAGAACCAAGCAAATAAGACCTGGATTTTTCAAGTGCAAAAACAATTGATAGCATTTCTTTCTCAGTTGCTGTGTAATTTTTCTGAGTCTCATTCAGAGTCATGGATGCATAGTATATGACATGACTGACTCTTCCTGACTTCTTTCCAAGCACATCACCAACTGCAAAATCACTAGCATCACACATGATCTCTAAGGAGATATTCTAGTCAGGTGCTCTCATGATTGGTGTTGTTGTAAGATGATCCTTCAGCTCTTCAAAAGCCTTCTTGCACGAGTCATTAAACTCAATATTCACTTCTTTCTGTAGTAGTCAACACAATGAAGTGGCTATCTTTGAAAAATCCTTGATGAAACACTTGTAGAAACCTGCATGTCCTAAGAAGGATCTCAAATCTTTCAGATTAGTAGGATATGGTAAAGCTTTGATCACTTCAACCTTAGCCCGATCCAATTCAATGTCTCTAGAAGAGACTACATGGCCTAAAACTATGCCTTGTTCCACCATGAAATGACATTTTTCAGAATTTAAAACAAGGTTAATCTCAATGCATCTTTTCAACACTAATGACAGCTGATTCAAACATGATTCAAAATCATTACCATATACTGTAACATTATCCATAAAGACTGATGTAGGCTAGAAGCAAGGTGGTCAATTGGGACATTCTATGCTGGTCACGAAGCCCAAATCGCACCCCATATCCCACCAACTTGGCTTACAAATCATTCAGCTCA